>VSMD01078359.1:0-151338 GCA_008750895.1 Mirza zaza
ATCGTGGGCCACGGTCAAAGTTATTTCCTGTCTTTTCCTCTTTTGATTGATCCCTCAAGCAATTTGGTCCTTTTAACCACTGTGAGGTGCTAAGTGATCTCTGGGGCCGCTTGAGCTCTGAATTCAGTCATTCTCAGAGAAGGGACGGGTTGGAGGAACAGAGGTGGCGAGACTGAAAGAGTGGGGTAGGGGAGAGCAGCGGGTCAGCTGGGGCCAGGCAGGCAGGGGCCGCGGAGGGAGCAGAGATGAATCCCGGAGTCTGGGAGCGCCAGGCCTTTGGGGATCTGGAAACCTCTTACCTCACTAGGGAGGGAAGGTCCCGAGATGCCTCCTGCCCGCCAGGCTTGGCCACAGCCAGGCCGCAGGGCTGCTCTGGGTAGAAAACTGGTTTGTGCACTTGGGTTTCTGAGATGCTGAGTCCTACCACTGCGTTTCAGCCTGTCTCTCCGCCACAGCCTCCCCTTCTCATCTCTCCTCTCTCTAGCTCTTTCTTCCTTCCACCACCAGAGTTCTCTGCTTCAGAAACAAATCCTACGTGGCCAAGGTCTTTCTTCGAAGCTTTCGGGCTCAGTGATGCCCAGAGGCAGGCCGACACCCCTCCAGACCCACTCCCTACCTCTCCTGCCATCTCTCCTCCGTTCCAGTCACACTAAACTTCTCACTGTTTCCAGAATGTTCCTGCTTTGTTAACGACCTCAGGCTTTGCCCCTTTGCATTCATCTAGAAGGCCCTATTACTGCTTATTATTCTGATACTCTGGAAAACAGAGGGATCAGAAAACCGCAGGCAGGAACAGCAGATTTGGAGGCAGCCTTCCTGGATTCGAATCCTGCTTCTTCTACTTACTACATGTGCGACCTTCGACCTGGTATTTAATTTCATTCCGCCTCAATTTCCTCCCCTGTAAGTTTTACATCACAGGCTTGTCGTGAAGACTCAGCGTGACAGCATGTGACGCTGTGCCTGGCCATAGTAAGCACAAAGTAAATGTTAACCATTGTCCATCCTTTAAAATCTAGGTCAGATACTAATGACTCTGTTCCAGTTACCTGCCGTGTTCCTCCGTCCCCACAGTCCTCCCTGGGCCACGTGACCGTTCACACACCATGGACTTTAGAACTACGCCATGATGAGAATCGTAAAAAGGTTGCAGTTTAATAAAAGTTTTTGTTTAAATAATATTATTTGCTTTAGTATCAGGAACACTTATACTTACAATGGCCTCTAGGTTGCCCAAGTTCCGTAATAAATAAAGACACCGCCTCAGTGGGGAGCAGACAATACAACATCTCAGGCCAGGCTTGAACAAGTAGATTTTGGTGCATTTTTATGTAGCTAAATCCCCCTTTTACACGATGTGGCTCTTTCACCATCTCTTCTCAGATCAGCTCTCCCTACCCCTCCTGTCACTATGGTAATTCACACCCCATAATAAGCAGTGGGGAGTTTCTCAAGAGGTTGCCAGTCTAAAAGTGTAAGATGACGTCCCATGGTGGAGCTTTTGCAGCTATCTGATTCCTAATGACTTTGAGCATTTCTTTTGACTTTTCTAAGTTTCTTGGGTTTTTCTCTAACACGCCTATTCAAAATTCTCCTTTGCCCGTTTCTTCTGTTGGGAAGAGTCATTTCCTTATGGTTTTGCAGGAGTTCTGTGTGTTCTAGACAGCAATCGCCTGTTTGTTGTGGGCATGGCAAGAATCATCTCTTATTCTGTGATCTCTCAATGATTTTGTTCCTGCTGCTCTTTGATGAAAGGAAATTATCAATGCTAATGCAATCAAATTAATCACACTTCAGCTTGCGGCTTTGCTGCTGAAGCTGCTGATTCCACTGGTAATGACACAATGAGCCACTTTTGGATTTGGACAGTTGATTGCTTATGCAGACAGCAAAAAAAAAAAAAAAAAAAAGACTGTAAGTCAAAGGTACCAGCATCCTGCAGTCCTTGTCCCATACCCCAGAAAAGGTGACATCTGAACAGAAGAGGTCAATGCTTGCAATGAGGTTGTGGGACACCTCACTGCTGAGGAGCAATGTCCAGGCTGCAGCGGAGGGGTGTACAGTCTGCAGCTCTGTCCAGGGGGTGGGGCAGGAAGCCCCACACCCCATCAGAACCTGGGGGGCCATGGATGAGACGCTGTCTCTTGGAACAGCCTTCCAGGGGAGGCAGGACAGCGGGAGGGCAGTGGCCACAGCTCCTCACAAGCCTCCTTCTCTCTTGGGCTCTGGGAGGACCGCAGGGTGTGTAGCCAGGACTCAGATTCAGAAGCAGTGCACGCTTCCACTGCGTGACCAGGCAGCTGCGTGCAAGGCTGCCCGTGAGCATTTGCCTTTGCCTTCCATGCCAGCCTTGCCAGCATGTTTGAGGTAATTGCATGATTTTCCTCCGTGAGCTTATAAACGTGGTGAATCACACTGATTCCTTTTCTGATTGGAAGTCCCTATTTCCATAGCCAAACCTTCATCACGATGAGTTAGATGCGCTGTTGGATTTGGGCAGCTATCACTTTATTTGGGGCTTTTGCTGCTATATTTATAAAGGTAATGAGCCTATGGTTTTCATTTCTGCTATCTCCCCTATCAAATTTTAGAATAAGATTACAGATGACTTATACAATGAGTGTTAGCCTATTTCTTCTTTTGCTTTCTGGAACAACTTGTGCAATATAGGAATGAACTGTTCCATGAAAGTTTGGTAGGACTCACCTGTGAAACCATCTGGAGTTGAGTTTTGGGGGAGAGGGAAAGTCTTTAATGACAATTTCAACTTCTTTAACATTAATATTAGCAGTCTATTCACGTTACAGTTCTCCTTATTCCAGTTTGACCCTTTAATTTTCTTTTCTGGGGCTGCATCCACTAGGTTTTCATATTAAATGAATGTACGCTCACAATAAAAAAAGCCTACTCTTTGTGGTTATTTATTTTCCATTATGCATTTTGATTATTTGCATCTTCCCTCCCTCTCTCTCTCTGTTTTTCGCCCTGTTTCTGGGTCAGTCTTGCCAGTGACTCATTTATTTTTATCATCACTCAAAGAACAAGCTTTTGGTTCTCTTAATTTTCTGTTTTGTTGTTGCTGTTTCTCTATTTGATTTCTGCCCTTTTATCTGTATTCTAGCCTTCTATCTTATTTCTTTGAATTTGCTCTATTGGCCTTTTTTCAATTTCTTGAGTTGAAAACTTCATCAATTCATCAATTTATTCTTAATGTTCTTGTTTCCTGATAAATGTATATAAAGTGATGAATGTCTCTTTAAGTACTCTTTGAATACAACTTTAGATGTGTCTCAAGAATTTTGAGATGAAATATTTCATGATCATTCAGTTTTAAATATGTCTTAATTTACTTTATGATTTCTTTCTTAACACATAGGTGCTTTAACAATATGCTACTTAGTTTCCAAAGATACAGGATTTTAAAGCTAGTCTTTTGTTGTTCATTTCCAATTGTGTTGCATAGTGGTTGGAGAACAGAGTATGTAAATATTAACTTCCTAGCGTGTCCTTTATGATTGAACATGTACATGCTTTTCGTGTTTTAGATTGGGTTGAAAAGGACATGCATTCTTAGTTTATTTAATATTGAGTCCTACATGTATCTATTAGCTCAAGCTTATTAATGGTATTGTGAAGTTCTTTGTATCTCTGCTTCTTCTTCTTATTATTATTTCTTAAAATGTTGCCTGACTAATTTATCAGTTTCAGGGAAACTGTGTTAAACTCCCCAGTACAGTAGATTTGTCTGTTCCTCTGCCCTTTTATCAATTGTTGCATCAGAGATTTTGAGGTTGTATTGTGTGATGCCTGTATGTTTGTGAGAGATACAGCTTTTATATTCTATTGTGCCTTTTACAAATATGCAAACATAAAACATCCTTCTTTGCTCCTTATGACGTTTTTGCCTTAAATTCCATTTCATCAGATACTGATGTCCTACCTCAGCTTTCTTCTGATTTGTATTAAACATTTAACTGTTTTATTTTCTTCCATCCTTTCGTTTTCAAGCATTATGTATCCTTTTCTCTTAAGTGTCTCTTAAGACAACATACTGCTGCAAAAGCTAGATGGCAAGCTCAATGTGTGTGGACCCAATCAATTTGCAGAGAGACAGGACTGATCTCAGGTGCAGAGTCCCCAGCACCATGTGCTAGGGGGATCCACTTATTGTCCGCACAACCTCAGGCTGCTCCTCTGCTCTGGGAGAGGCAGCCCCCAAGATGGAAACCCACCAGCTCTGGTGGCTTGGAGGAGGGTGTGCAGACGTGGGGCTGGGCGGCGGACACCTGTTCTCATCAGTCTCATCTGCACCCACGCAGTGGGGCTTGTGCCTCCCCCCATGGCATCCTAGCATTATGTAAAGTGAGCCAAAGGTGGCCTCTGTGTATCCTTGGTGCTGAGGATGTTTATTTCCTCACTGCAGGCTGAGACCCATTAGCTCAAAGCCTGCTGGTACCAAACTCAGATTTTTACACACTCTATTATTTAAAAAATATCCCAAACGAGGAAATTTTTTAGCCGTTTACAACCTGCCTCCTTTGCATATCCCGTGAAACCTCACCAGACAGCCACGAGCAGGTGCTGCCCTTCCGCGGCTCTGACCCGGGGACTCTGCTGTGCTGCTGAGCGGCCTCACCTCCACGTGGGAGCCCCCTTTGTGAACTCCTGCCCTGCCTCCTCCCCTTCTGAGTAGTGACCCCACAAAATCCTGCTGTGACATGCAGACTTGTCACAGCATTGCCAGATGAAGCTTGTGTGTGCTCTTGCCACATGTAGCAATATCTTTTTTCTAGATTGGCCCCCAAATCCCTTGAACCCCTCCCTACCCTGGTGGAAGCTGGAACCAGTGGTGCAGGCAGCAGCTACAATTTCTTCAGTACAGAGGCAGGTGATGCCTGTGCCAAGGGAACGCTGGTAGGATTGAAGAAGCTGTTCTCTAAACAGTCCTCTTGCTGCTGCCTTTTCCCACCTTCCACCCCAGGTTGAGATGTCTATCTGCCCCCCGACAGTGGTTCAAGGCAGCACCCATCTCCCCAGCAGCTTCTCTTGGTCTTATTAGTGGTGGCAAAAACATGATTTTAGTTCTTTGCTTGCTCTCTTGCTTTTCCATTATCGAAGTAATGCCCAGTTGTTGTTTTTTTTAAAGCTTGGAAACTAAAAAAAGTAGAAGAAAAAAAGGCAAATATTTTCATCATCCAAGACATGCACAGTTAAGAGTGGGTGCATTTCCTTCAAATCTTTTTTCTATTCATTTTGTGTCTTACAGTTATTATGATCATGTGGCATATTCAGAATTGTGCATAATGACATTCAAGTCTATTTTTCCCTGGTTATAAAGGAATTGCATGCTCATCACAGAGAAGCTGCTTCTTGTTGATGAATTGACTATTCTTGTCTAAAAAATATCCAAAGATTCAGACCCATCATTATGAGTTTTGAAGATGCAGAACATCTCCACTCTAGTTTTTGGCAATGAAAATGGCCATTAGTTATATGCATGTATGCTTTTTTTTGTGGAGGGAGAAGAAACAACCTTTTTGTTTAGCTATTCTCACGGCATAGCCACATATAGTTTGATCATCATTAGCAAGTGCCAGAACACAATGGTCATTTTTTAAAGCAATCATCAAGACCAAGACAGGCCATCTGGGCCGAGAGGTCAAGCAACAGATGTGGAGTCCACGTGCACTTCCACAGATCACAGACCAGCAGCGTCCCTTCACTCTCCACATCTTGGTGTAATATCCTTGATGAGATCCTCAGAAGGGGCCAGGCTAGCCTGTAATCCTAGCACTCTGGGAGGCCAAGGTGGGAGGATTGCTTGAGGTCAGGAGTTCCAGAATTAGCCTGAGCAAGAGTGAGACCCTGTCCCCACTAAAAATAGAACAAATGAGCCGGGCATGGTGGCGCATGCCTATAGTCCCAGCTACTCGGGAGGCTGAGGCAAGAGGATTGCTTGAGCCTAGGAGTTGGAAGTTGCTGTGAGCTAGGCTGAAGCCATAGCACTCTACCCCAGGAAACAAAGTGGGACTGTCTGAAAAAATAAAAAAAGACGCTCAGAAGAGGGATGAAGGACTCAAGTTAACATTTCTACCAATCAGGAAGAATAAAGTTTCCACCATAAACTGGTAAAATTATAGAACACACTCCATGTTCAGCAAATTGGTAGCTTGAAATTGGCTATAGTGGTAATATTTACACCACAGAAATTGGCAAACACTACAACTTAGGGTTGTTGTTTTTTTTCCACTCCCAAAAGCCAATTATTAATCATTTATGAGCATACCACTTACTTTGATGTTCTGGAACAACAGAATGTAGGAACTAGCAGAGTCGAGTGGACTGTAACTGCCAAGGTCCATGTGCCACCGAGAGCCCACCCCTACTTCCTGTCCTGTGGTCTTGTCAGTGTGGTGGGGTAGGGAGGGGAGAGCCAGATGAAGGCAGGGGCTTTGGGGTGGAACACTGCCTGCCTTAAATAGCCACTCCCATGTATTAGAGGAGATGTCACCAAGTAATTTGGTGGTAGAGAAAGTGTCATTTGCTTTCTTCTTTGCTCTACCTCTAAAATATTTTTATCAATTTATGTATTACATATTTTCAGTACCTACCAGCACCAAGCCCTGTTCTCTGTACCTGGGATGCAGCAGTGGGCCAGATGGACAATGGCCCTGTCTTCATACAGTTTAAGTCGCAGGAATAGAAACCATCAACAAACACACACATAAATAAACCGAAAAACGAATGGTGACGCACGTGCCCTGCTGAACATAAAACCGAGTGGGACAGTCAAGAGCGAGTGGGAAGGCAGCGTGGCTTAGGATGGTCGCTGTGGACATGGAGAGAGGTCACAGGGTCAGAGTAAGTGCCAAAGACACCCGTCCCTCCTGGAAGCAGAAAGATAGTAAAAGTAAACTGAAAAAAAAAAAAAAGAAGAAGAACTTCCTACTTAAAATAAGGGGCATGAATGAGTAAAGGGCACCTAGGAGAGCTGCGGAAAAATAATGGGGACTTTCTAAATCTACTAGAAATGTTGCTGGGCACATAAAAAGGAGGTGTTTTTAGAAACATCCCATTTATTATATTATTAATAATATTAGGATACTGCATTATTATTCGTTTCATTATGTTATTACTACACTATGTTATAAACACCAGCTTATTATACTATCCAGCCCACCAGTGTGTGTGGCTGAAATGATTTAACCACAACCCACCAGCTCACTCTGGGATCATCCTTTCCTCTCGTGTGCTCTGTCCAGGAACCTGGTTTATTCTCCGAATGGTCATGATGGCAAAGGTGAGGCAGCCCTTCTGAGAAGCCTCATGGACCTTTCTGACCAGGTCATGTCCCTGATGTGGGCCTCTGTGCCCTTGCTTGTCACTTCTTAGCAGTTCATTTCACATTTCTTCGTGTAATGATATGATTGTTGCCTGTCTCCCTCATTCGTCTGTAAACACCATGAGGACAGGGCATGTGTTTGCACCCACCTTTGTACCCCAGCGCCTGTCACGGAGCCTGCCCTGCAATAGGGACTCTATAAAGATGTCTAGATTGGATGGCAATCGCAGATATGCTGAAGCCACATTCATAATTTGCTGCCAAGCAGACTCTTAAATATAATAAATAGTGGCCACTTGTAAAAAGAGTGGCATTAATTTATGCATCAAACAACTATCTACTGAGCATCGACTATGTGCCAGGGACAGTGTTAGGGGCATACTGCCGTGTCTACCATGGCCATTGCCACCCTCTCGTGGAACAAATAACCATGTTCCCCTGGTATGAAATTTTCTTTTCATCAGAATCTCACGTGTCAGCTAACAACCTGCCTATGCCTTCATAATGAGAGCATATTTAAAGAGCTGATTAGATTTCCTTTGCCCAACTGATTATGAATTTTCTCTATGTGAAGACGGATCTGTTTTCCCCCCTTCACTGGAAAGGTTAGTGACTCCACGATGCAGCCTCTGCAATTAACGTGAAGCAGAAACCCTTGCTTAATTAATATAGTAATGATCTTTAATTTGGATCAAACCTTTATCACGACTCTTTTCTCCTGTGCGACCACCGGGAGGTCCTTGCTTTGCTATCTTAGTAAAATCCTATACGGACCCAGATGGAACCCTGCTGTGTTTACAGTTCAGGGAAAATCAATGGGAAAAGATCTATATTTCTGTATAAAAGTGTATGCCTGAAATTTACATCCTGCTATTATGAGCTCCTTTGATAGGTTGACAAACTTTGTATCAGCTTAAAACTAAAATGCCCCATTTGTCAAAAACTTGGAGGAATGACTTTCCCTACAACTCACTAAAAGAAAAATAGTGCCCATGTTTCTCTATATAGTCGCTCTGGACATAAATTAGGGGTATATGAGAGAAGGGTGCCTAAATTCATATTATAAATAATGCAGCAAAGGATTCCCAAGTTGTGGCACAGATTGCAGCAGTAATAAAAACAGCCATTTTTATTGCCAATAAATGAATTCCTTCAGATAAAATGTGTTCCTAATTCTTCTCTCTCTCTCTTTCTCAATAAATCTCCCTCTCTCCTTTCTTCCACTGCCTCTCCCTTTTCCACATATCCGCATAAACACACACATGTAGACACATGCACGAAACACACCACAGCCTCCAGTGGGGAGGAATCCACCTGTGAGCATGTCAGTAAGTACTTCCCATCCTCATTTTCTTTAATTGAATGCATTTTTATGGAGCAAAAGTCTTACAGAAATAAGGGCTGCTAGGTTCCAAATCTGCTTCTAGCTCTAGAAGTTCCCAATTCTAAAAATGACCACCAGAATATTTAAATAGGGCACATCTGCACACTCACTGGAAACCAAGAATCAGTGCCTTGATGTGCTGGAAAACCAGAGGGATCGGAACAAGACTCAATCTGCGGACTGCAGCATGTGTTAGCTTCTGAGGGTGTTGTCATGAAGTACCATGGACTGGGTGGCTCCAAACACCGCCTGTGTCTTCTTTCCTATTGAGGGATAATTCATTCTGTGCTCCTTCCCTAGCTTCTGGGGGTTGCTGGCCACTGCTGGTGACCTTGGACTTGTAGATGCATCACTCAAATCTCTGGCTCCACGTTACACAGCCTTGTTTCCATGTGTCTGTCCCCAAATTTCCTTCTTCTCGTAAGGACACCAGTCATTGGATTAGGGCCCACCCTAGTCCATCAAAGCCACATCTTACCTGGATTATGTCTACAAAGACTCTACTTCCAAATAAGGTCACATTCATAGACATATTCGTAGATACGAATTTTGGGGAAGAAGGACTCTACAAGCCAGTACACAGCACATGGAAAGTGAGATTGAGAGATGGTCGTCATGGTTGCCTGTAAACACCCATCCCACTGCTGGGGATGAGCCGTGGGTTGACAAAGTTTGTCAGCCTATCAAAGGAGCTCACAACAGGATGTAAATTTCAGGCATATACTTTTGTACAGAAATATAGATCTTTTCCCATTGATTTTTCCTGGACTACGAACACAACAGGGTTCCATCTGGGTTCGTATAGGATTTTACTAAGGATTTATCTCCACATCCACCGTGTTGCTGGGCTTTGTGGTCACTGGAGGCAAACTCTTGCCTTTGAGTGTGTTAGTCAGTTTGAGTGCATTTTCTTTTATTTGTAAATGGAAGCATCTTCTCTGATAAATCCCTTCAAAGAAAGATTGGAATATCCCACTAGGAAAGGGAAGTCCAGCAAGGTCATCAGGAGCCTGCCTGGACCCCCTTATACGGCAAACAGCGTAAGAGACAATGGCAGTGGAGGTGAGGTCTGAAAGCTTGTCCATGTTCCAAATGGTCATGCCAAGCAGAGAACTAGTCAAGAAATGAGGGGGACACAGTTTCCTTTAGTAGAAAATCCTTCAGGTGGAAGGGATGGCAATAGGACAATTCATTAACAAGTTAAAAGAAAAAAAAAAGAAATTTCTATCACTAGCTCTCCCCTTACTCCAAAATAAATACTAGATTATAAAAATTTAAGTATTAAAAAAATGAAAACATGAAAATGCTAGAATCCAGCTTTAGATAAATATTTATGATTTTGAAGTAGGGAAATGTTTTCTAAGCATGCCACCAGACCAAAACCCTTAAATAAAGGATAACATTTGACTATATAAACATTAATTTCTTTGTTTAAAAACAAAACAAAACCATGAGCCAAGCTGAAAGAAAAATAACAAAAAGAGATAAAGTATTTGCAGACAATGGGTAAATAGGCAAAGAATACTTACAATAAAAATTAGGTAAATGACAGAAGCAGTCAGTTCCCAAAAAGATAGCTACATAGTATGATACGATTCAGCTTCATCAAAGAAAGGCAACTAAAGAAATTAAAGAAAGGCAACTAAAGGAATGCAAATACTTATTTGCTATCAGATTGTCAGTGGTTGGCAATGTCGACTGGACACAGTGTCAATAACTGTGTTGGAAAATGAGTACGGGGTACGATCATCTCTGCTCACCTTTCATTGACCAAAGCAAGTCACATGGCCGCATCTATTAATAACTTTATTGGGCAGGAAGGCCCAGTCCTCTTATGTCCAGGAAGAGAGAGGGCCAGCAAGTTTATCAGCAGCCTTAATGACCACCTCTCTGAGTGCTGGAATACTTGACACGAATTTTACTTTCCACCTTTGCACCTTTCAGTACCACTAATTTAGTATTACGATTAATATACCTCTTAAAACAGCAAGTTAGTAGAATAGCTTTATAAGAACAATGTAAAATATATCTATAATAACCCCTGGTGTCGCCGAATCATAACTTAGTAACCTAGTACCCTATCTTGGGCATTTGTATTTCTCCAAAAGTTTCACTGTTATAAACAACACCATGACAAATATTTTATTGCAAATATCTGGGATTTCATTAGGAATGACTGCTCTCACAGAATTAGTGGACGAAATGGCATGAATGTTTTCTGACTCTCCTTTGTATCTTATCTTTCATACAACAAATGAGAAACTTCGTGAAACAAAAGGTAGGAGAGCAAGGAAACTCTGATACCTGGAAGAGGTGCCTCACATTCTCCAGCAATTTGTAGATGTTCTTATCTTGCAGAGCAGTGCGGTTTTACACACGCTATGGGCAATTGTGTGAGCAGTGGGGAGGTGCAGCTAAGTGGCCTTCGTCTTACCCAAGAATTGAGAGCGTGCCTGTGGGGGTCAGGCCACCTGAGGCCCCTTTCCCAGACCCACCCCTTCTGAAGCACATGCATGACTTCGGGCCACTTGACCCACCCAATCCTCAATTTACTGATTATAAAAGAAAGATTAAAATGCTCACCATTCAGGGATCTGTTAAGGACCTACTATCTAACCGTCTGGCAGGAATTCTTCCAGCTGCTCTTGGTGGTCATTTAATCACGTTGGTTTAGGGAACTGCTGCCAAGAATGGAGAGGAAAAGGGCTACAAGTTCTTCTGGACAGAAACAAAGAGACTCAATAACTTGATTAGTGCACATTGCTGTCTACCGTTCATAGCCACCTTCCTCCTCTCCACTCCCCTTCAAAGCCCAGTGCACTCATCTGTGCTGAAGAAAGGATTTTGAAAGGGATGAAGATGGATTTAAAACCTGCAGGTTTCCAAATTCATCCTTGAGCAAGGATACATAGAAGTTCCTCTCTCGAAATCAGCAGTTTTCAAATGCAGCAATGTTGACTCCCGGGAGACAGTTTGGTGTCGCAACACGGGGTGCGGTGGAGTGAGGGACACCGGCACCCAGTGGGTGGGGGCCAGGGCTGCTGCCACCCGTCCAACATGGCACAGGGCAGCGCCCCCCCCCAAGAATTATCCAGTCCGAATTGTCAGTAGTGTCTTGACTGAGAAACCCTGCTTTAAACTGACGCATTCTAAAATGTAATTCTGTTTTTCTCTACTTACCAATGTCTCTTTTATCTCCAAATGTATACATCCGTACAATAACTCTCTAATTTTGTTTAGATGTCAAGGTTGGCCACATTTTTTTCTTCTAACTTCCAATTAGTTCTAGAATTTAAGGCCTTTACTGGCACTGAAATTCAAAAACAAAAAATTTAGAAGTTAAACAAAACACAGATGAAAAAGTTTTAAATGATGCTTTGGTTAATGAAAGGAATCATCTTGTAGTTATGATTTATTTAGAAAATAACACCCATGCAAATGCTGTTTATGCAAAACCATAGAATTTGGACAAAGCTATCCCTAGATGAAATTTCTGTTTTAAAAGCTTTTATTACTTGGCAAGAAAGAGAGAAAAGTCAATAATCTGAGGATTTATCTTAAGAGTATAAAAAAAAAAGGAGGAAAAAGAAAAAAGCAAATAAAATTGTTAAATAAATCCAAGTTAATTATTTGAAAAGGCCGTGACAATATACCAGTTTCCCAAACTGAGATGATCATAAGAGAACCTCAGACACTTGGTAAAATTAAAGTTCCAAATTCAAATGTAGGACATTCGTGGAGAGGCCACGAAATCTGAATTCTTAGCCAGCCTTCCGGGTGACCCTCACAAGCGGGCATCTTCAGGAAACACGGGAAGTAGTCAGTCTTCCGCAAGGCTAATCAAGAAAGAAGGAGACGGAGCCCAAATATAGAACATCACGAATGTAAGAGGCTTGAGAGCTGCGTTCCTGGGAAAGAGCTTGAGAGTATGAAAGAATGAAATGTCATCTATTACTGGAAAATCCTTCTGCCCCTGCTCCAATTTCTGCTGCTATTTCTACTCTGACGCTGGACACGCTGGCTGTCCTGAATGTGTCCCCCGTGTCACCTGCTTATCTCGGTACGTCTCTCACCCCTTCATCTGCTCAGTTTTGCTCTTTTCCTCAGTCTCTGTTGACTTTTTCCCCGAGAATTTCAGAGCGTCTCCTCGAGCCTTCCCGGTTTCCACTGACTGTTTTTCTTCGAATTAAGCAGTCGAGCTTCTCGTCAGAAAACCTTCTTTCCTCTTGTCACTCGCTGTTCGCAGTCCCGGCATGCACCGGGAACATGAGCTGCGGACTCTCCAAAGGTCTCTTGCCGCGTCAGGAAACAAGCCCATTTCAAGCCCAGGATTAGGGGCCCTGGTGAGGGCGGCGTTTGCTCTGAGTCCCCAGATCGGCCCTTTCTGGAGCTGTCATCCCTTTTCACATGTCCGGCTGTTTTCCTTGGGGCTTGCTTATCATGCAGGGGGCTCTGGTCTGTATCCGAGGGGCACTGACTGTGGAAGTGGCTTCTGTAAAAAACGGGGAGACACTGTGCAGATAAAGCGGAGGCAAAGCTGCGCTTTACCATCCCTTTTGCCTTGACGGGTCAGAGGTCGCATTCGCATTCTCTGCAGAGGGCTTCGTGGCTGTGCTGAAGAGTTCCTTTGCTGAAGAAGCTGGTCACCAGCCACTCGAGCCTCTTGTTAGCAGTGGAGGCGGCAGCGCCCACGGCATTAGGGTACCTCGCCCACACCTGGAGACGCGATGAGGGCCGCCGACGGCCATGTGCTCTGGCTGCAGGGCCGGGACACGTGCGCGGAGCGACAGTGGCCCCCTTTTGCGGTCATCTCCGCAGTGTGGGCCGCAGGAGCAGAGGGAGGCTGGCTACTCCTCCCCCAGGGAGAGCGGGACCACTCATCATTCGGCGTGCTCCCCTTCCCGCCCTCCGACTCCCCCGGCCCGGCATTTTGCAGAAACTCCTCGAAGTTTCCGGCATGCTGTTCCGATGCACCGTCCCTGGCTTCTAGGGCTCTAGTATTTCGTTCTCTTTTGGGGTGACTTTCCTGATTTGAAGCTGGGCCAGGGGAGACATGTGAAATGGATGTGCCTGCATTTTAACAGACAGGTTCATAGTGTGGTACTAGAAGGGAGTTTGTTTCTTCTTGCTAAAAGTGGATCAAAACAAGATAGATACGGCGCTGACGTGTTTCTCCGGCGAGGAGCAGCACATGCCAGGGAAGCAGCATCCGGGGGATGATTGAAGCCGCCAAGGACTGATGCCCCCGCCCCCATGAGACAGCCGCCCTCCCACCTCGCTGCGGGCACGTCCTGCCTTCTGAGAACCGTCAGTGGGAGGACTGTCTTCACAGCTCCAGTCCTCAAACCAGACCACTTCTCGCTGCCATTTCACCGTGGAAGGTCGAGGTCTGAGTTTCACAGGAAACTCATGTCACAGAGGCCTTCCTTTCCACTCAGGTCCAATTATTAGACACTAAGATGTGCGTGTCACCTCCTAAAAAACATTGAAAATGGTTCAAATGAAGGGGCAGTGGAAAACGAAAATCTCCGCGGTTTGTCAAAAGGCCCATTAAGCCCATTACTTTCTGACAGGCTGTCTTTCGGCCGCCCCTCGTCAGTGCCGAGTTTAGAACCGCAGGGTCAGGACGGGAATGTGGAAATGAGGAAGCTGAAAGAGGCTCGGCCGGTGCTATTTTTAAGCCCGTCCACGTGTCCTCGTGGTTGGGGGAGGGATGCAAAATTCATTAGGAAAGGGACGTCTCGTGGGCTGAAAGGTCCTCCTTTGTTGCTTTCAGCGTCAGCTCAGCCCAGAACCATCCCATAACCCCACCTGCCCCTGGACAGGCTGGGCTCCAACTGCAGATGTGCCACACCCCAACACCTGCTGGGGCTGTCCCCAGCCCTCCCGCCCCGAGCTCCCCTCTTCCCTGTCCACTCCCCAGCTTCTCCAAGCCTTCTTCCGCCTTTCAGGAAAAACAAAAATAAGGAGTGAGGTCGTTGTAACCCATAGAGGAGAGGCATCATTGTCCTCCTGACCGGACAAGCTATCCCCTTTTGATGCTTCTTCTAACGTGTTGGCCTCTGATACAAACAGCCCCTCCGGTGGGGTAGCTGGTGCCTGCAGGTGGGGGCCTTGGAGCTGGAGCTCCTAGCTTTGAACACCTGTCCCAAGGTTTCCCCACTATATGACCCTAGAAAAGGCAATTGGCTTCTCTAAGCCCCGGAATGCTCAACACACTTACTTGAATAGAGCAACTGTGGAGATCAGAAAAGATCTTTCATGGAACGCTGTCTGGGATGAACAGTGTCCTCCAAAAAGGCACGTGCGCCCGGAATCTGTGAAGGTGACCGTGTTTGGAAACAGGATCTCTGCAGACGTAATCAAGTTAAGATGAGGTCACATCAGGTGAAGGTGAGTCACACCCAGCGACTGGTGTGCTTCTAAGAAGAGGGAAATTTGGACACAGGACACAGAGACACACAGAGGGAAGAAGGTCGTGTGACGATGGAGACACAGATCGGAGTGCTGCAGTTATAGGTCCTCATGACTTAGGAACAAGCCAGGGAACGTTAGCAACCAGGAGCTGGGAAGAGGCAGGGAAGGACAGTGCTGTAGCGTCTCTAGAAGGAGCATGGCCTTGCTTCCAGCCTCCAGAGCTCTGAGAGAATAAGTTTCTGTTGGTTAAGCACCAAGTCTACAGTAACTTGTCCTGACAGCCCCAGAAGTAATTGTAGATCCCCTAGTATACTACCTGTTACATATTAGGTAAACAATCAATGCGTAGGTGTTCTTTATTAGCCTAGCAATGTGTCTAAACAGAGTTGGTGCTCAATACATGTTTGTGGAATAAAATGGCTAACCTTCAAACATTTTTTTGAAGTGTATTTTAAAAATGTATTTCTAAATGAAGAAATCCCTATGCAAAAGAATATTTATAATAATATGGTATTTAATGTCAAAAAATTTTAAGCACTTTAAAGCCCCAGATTAGCATAATAAGTAAATTATTCTGCCATAAGTGCAGCCATATGGCAGAATTATATATACTCGGTAGTAATTAAAAAGCATTTGTAAAGATTTAATAATATTATTGAATATTACTTTAACATGAAATATATTAGTTTGATATAGAATATTTTAGTATCAAAGAAGATAAGTTATAGTGAAGTTTAATGAAATAAAAGTATAACCATACAAATCTATGTTAAAACATGTACAAAAAGGCTGAAGTAGTTAACTATAGTTCATTATAAGTGATTGTTTTTCTTTTTTGTGTGTGTGCTTATTTTCCATATACATTTGCCATAGTGAGTGTATATTACATTTATTAGAAATAGAAACTTTAAGGAAACAAATCAGGTAGCAAAATAAATATATATGTAAACATAATAGCATATAACTCCCCATCATTCTTTGTACTGTAGCACAGATTTTAAAAGCTAGAGTAGTGTGTGCTTGAATCCAAAAACAATATTTGCAAAATGAATTACTCAGGACCGAGTTTATATCTGCAGCATGAAGAATCATGATTCCTTGGCTTGAGGTGGCATCATGTCTTACAGAGAGCTGTGTTCCTATGAAATCATTGGCAGGCTCTGCCTCAGCTTGGAAATATAAATTGTGTGAAATTAGTCAATCGGTGAGTGCTGTTTTAATGATCATGGTGTGCCCATTATTGTACTAGGCATTGAAAGTTGTAAAGCAGTTTAACTGGAGACTTTTAGAGCTTAAAGGAGAATCGGTGGTCATCCAATTAGACAATCTACCCAGTGAATGAATCTTCTCTATTAAAAAGTTAGTTGGGTGTTGTGATAGAATGTACCTGTGGTGGACTCCAATGAACCGTGCCTTCATGTATTCATATTCTTGTATGTTTTCCTTCCCATGAGTTTGCTCTGGCCCAGTGACATGCTTCAATCCACAGAATGCTGCAGAAGTGATGCTACACTTCTGTAGTGATGCTACTACAGTTCCAGGTCTACACCTTCATCAGACCTACCAACTTCTCTTTTGTGTAGATGAAGCCAGACACAGTGTCACAACCACCCTGTGACCACCGGGCTGTGAGGAGCCAGCCTAGCCACGTGAAGAGGCCATGTGAAGGAGCCCTCAAGCCCGCAGCCCCAGCTGAGCCTCCAGATGCAACCACCACCAACCTGCCAGCCATGAGAGAGACCCTCTTTGAAGTGCATCTTCTAGCCCCAGTCAAGCTAGCCGGTTGATGCCACATGAACTGTCCCTGCAGAGCCCTGCCCAGGCTGAAAAATCATGAGCACATAAATAAAAAGGTCTTGTTGAAGCCACTAAGTTTTGGGTTAGCCTGTTGCATAGCCACAGGTAACTCAAACAGACATTTAGTCCCAGCTTGGACACTTCCAGGAGCAGAAGCCTCCATGCCTCATAAAGTAATCCATGTCATTTCTTAATAAGAATAATCGCTAGCACATTCTTGTCTATGTGTAACCAACATTTGCCTTCCTGGCACAACCTGTCTCTCCATAAAGTCAATCTGTGTTCCTGCCACATGGCAGCTCAGAACAGTCATGATTTCCGTTCTGCATACCTCTGGTCCTCATGCAGCCTGCACACCCAGGGTGCACACACACAAGTCTTCTCTTCCTGGAGGTGAACACCCCCCAGCTCCTGCAGGTTCTTTCCTTAAAATACTCAAGCTCTCGTTGGTAAACCATATCTCACCTAGAAGCACGTGCAGAACCCGCATGGCTGCGTAGTAAAGCAATGTGGCCCGAAAGCATCCTGGCGCTAAGGCAAGCAGTCTTCTCTATGCATCCATTTTGGCCTGTGGGTGGCATGTATGTGTGCCCATATATAAAGCTACTTTTGCTCTTGCCCTAAATATTTCTAAGAGCGTGGGGAATGGAATTACTCCGGTAGAACCACAAATTGAGTAACCAGACCAGAAAAAGCTATGGGCTTTACGTGCATCTGGGAGAGAATGGGTGGAATGTTCCATGTGGTCTTCCACAGCTGCAGAGTGAGAATGTTGAAATGTTTTCTTTATCTTTCTATCCATGGCTGCTCAGAAATAGTTTTCTCAGAAATTTACAGGCTATAAAAATATATATAAGTCAATATCTATGCATTTGCTGCACATATAGCCAATACAGAGTGCAAGTGAGGTTATTAGCTATTCCAGAGACTAGCAGAGATAAAGCAGAACGTTCTCTCTGAGTCATTGGCGTTGCTCTCCAAAGTGCTTCAGGATCAGGCTGTCCTTGTGCAGATAAGAATTTCCCTAGGAGGGCTCAGTCTGTTCCTGAGTTACTGCTGAAACAGGCTGGCACCGAGAACTCGATTATTGATCCAACTTCATGGCTAATGACGGTTACGGTTCCCCAACAGGCATGTGGAGCTCTGCCTTTGCCGTGGGAATGGCCAAGCTAGCAGAACAGGGGGAGTGTGTGTGTGTCCTTGTTCGAGTAACACTGATGTGTGTTATAACAAGACGACGTCTCCACCATTTCTAAAAGCCAGGATAGGATGGGATGGCATGCGGGGGCAAAGTGAATGCATGTCATTGCTCCAGATACTTCCCCTCAAACACTCCTAGACATTGTGTTCTGTCTGCAGAAGGGTCTGTGTGTGGGTCGGGGGCAGAGATGTAGAACCGAAAGGGCTGGGTTGGGGCCTCCAACCGTCCCCCCTGGCTTTCTGATAATGAACTGAGAGTTACTAAATCTGTGACTTAATCTCACCATTTATGGAACTGAAGGCCAATGCTTTACAGAATTGGTGGAAGAGCTGACAGGCTCTCTGTAAAACATGTTGTAAACAACCGTCATATAAATGTAAGGGTCAGTGAGTACCCATGCAGACGCCCTTCACTACGCTGGACCTCACTGCCCTGACCTCTTCAAATTCCGGTGACCTTCACCTTTCCTCCACTTTTCACTGTTAAAAACAGCCTTAAAAGGGCCTGTGACCCTCATGTGAAGTCAGTAGTTCCCGGAGTGGCTTGTGGAGTCATGAGCCTTCGCAGACGGCCTCTCCGTGAGCCGTTAGCTTCCACTGTGCAGCACGGACAGCTCCACCAGGGGCTTCCTTTGCTCTTTATACTCTGATGCACCCTGCCTCAGTTTACCTGCAACCCAGCCCAGGCTGAGGCCCAGCCCTTACACACAGGACTGGCCACAGCCCAGCCGCCAGGGACGGCCCCGGGCGTCTCAGGCTCAGCCTGTGCTGGACTCAGATCCACCGTCTTCCTTTCCATGCCCAGTTTCCTCCAGTTAGTGTTGCCAGGTGGAATACACCACACCCAATGAGATCTGAATTCTATATAAATAGTGGATCTTTTTAAAGTATAAGTATGCTCCATGTGACGTTTAGCCCATAGTTATACCAAAACATAATTTGTTGCATGTCTATGGAAGTGCCAGGCAATCAGATAAACAGCAAATGATTTTGTGGCGTAAGTATGTCCCTAATATCATAAGGGGAGCATCTATGCTAAAACATGATTCGCTGTTTACATGTAATTCCAACTTAACTGGGAGTTTTGTATTTTTTTTTTTTTTTTTTGCTGAATCTGATCAGCCTCCCTCGAGTGTCCCTTGTCTCCTCTAAGTATTTGCTGGCTCCTCCTCAGTGCCCTTAAGGCAGACCCCAAGCCAGGCTGGGGCCTCCAGGGTGGGCATCCTGCTTTTTCCACTGCCCTGATCCCTGCTGAACCCCGTGTCCTGGGGCGCTGAGTTACTTACAGGTCCGCTGAAATGTGCGCCCACCCCCGACTCCAGATCCGGGTCTGGGCAGCATCCCCCCTTGTCAGATCTTTGTTTAACTATCTTAGACGGTGAGACTTCTCGGGGTCCCCAGGCAGGGCCCTGGGGCCCCTGGGCCAGAGCAGCAGAGGGACTCCTGCAGGACGGTCTCCTACGCCACTCTGGGATTTCACACGTGACTGTAAGGGTGCGTGTCTCCGTTACTGAGGTGTGAGCCGAGGCTGGGGTGTGAGCGCACGTCTGTGGCTCTGCTTTAGGTGAGGACCTTGTGCATCCCGGGCAGCGGGAGGCTGTGGCATGCAGCTGGTCTCAGGCTGACGGTGGCCTGTGACAGCTCCTTCTGGCCCCTGGGCTGGGGCTGTGTGGCGCGGCCGGCAGGACGGCATCGATGTGAGCTGGAGAGCCCAGGCAAGTGCAGCGCCTGGCCTCCACGGAGGCAGGAGACCCCATGCCAGGCGTCACCGTGGTGTCACAGTGCAGCGTCTCACTTGACCCAGCGCCAGCCTCTGAGCTGATGCGATTAGCCCATTTTGCAGATGAGGAGGCAAAGGCCCCGAAAGGCCATGGTGCTCATGAGTGGCAGAGTACACCCCGGGCCCTGCCCGGCGGCCACCTCCACTCAGCGGTCAGAAGCTGGCGGCTCTGCCAAGGCCACGGGGCTCATCCTCCCCGTGAGTATTCAAAGCCCCAGCAAGGCTCTTTGCCGTTGAGTCCTCTCCACAGAGAAATGCTCAAACCTTCCCCCAGGACACAGACAAGGTCATAAGAAGGTCACCACGCAGTGCCTTAGTGCCTCCTCACCGATGGCCACAATCTGGCCGGGCTGAGCTCACCCCTGGGTGGAGGGGGCGACCCCAAGACGGCAGCCTGTGCCCCCATGGCCTGCGTTCTGGGCTTGGCGCTGCACTGTCCTGTCCCTTCATCCTCTCCCCTTTGTCCCTGAGATGCCGGGGTTCCCCAGTGGATCTCCAGGTTAGGTGACCACTGCGATCCCTTGTTTTAAATGAAATAAATAAGAAAAGAGACAGGTTCCACGAAGCAGCGGTAGCCGTCACAGCTTGCGTTACTTATGCAAGAGACAGGAGCGTTTCTGCCTCTAATCCTAAGGACGCCCAGTTTGGGTAAGAACCCTGCATTCATAAATTCGGCTACAGAGCAGAATTCCCGATGAAGCTGAATGTGTGTTCAAAGCCAGGCGTTTCTTTTGCGTGTGTGGCTGTCGTTTGAGAGACAAAAAGCTTAAGATGTGGGGGGCGGAGGAGAAACTGTTTAGAGATGAACGGAAGCAAACATAACTAGTTACTGGAAGATAAATCGGAATGCCACACTCGTAATGCACAGAAGGCTTCGGGGGAAATTACAGGTCAGATCCAGAGAGGATCAGATAAGATATGATACTGCGTGTGATTGTATTTACGCTAATCCTCACCGGAAAGAGGCAGAGAAAGCTTGACTTCATGTCTCCCTTGCCGGGTCTTCAGTGTCTCTGGCAAGAGTCGATTTGGGGTTATTACTACGTCGATCTCCAGATAACTGTCCACGTTTCAGTCGTTGCAGGAGCCTGGCTATGATGGCCCTCACCTGGGCAGGTGCAGCCAGCCCTCTGGAGCTCTGCTGTCTGCCCACCTGCGTTCCCGGCTTCCCGGACCACCTGGCTGGACATGCGTCACATCACACCCCGCCTCTCTGGACGGCCTGTCTGCCTGGCCTCCAGCCTGGGTTGTGGAATCTGCCTCTGCCCCTCCCTCCACAAGCAGATGTGCATGTGTGCATGTGCCCATCCCCATACCACACATGCATGACATGTCGATACATATAACATACCTGCAACCCACATACCCACAACACACAGCACCTATACAATGCACATATGCACACAACACACACATCACACTCACAACACATATACACACCACACCCTCAACATACACACACCACCCATACACACCACACCCATGACACACAGCACACACCCCCCCCATCATCCTTTGTGCCCTCTGGGATGGTAACCTGAGGCAGATGTCTGATTTCTGCCTTTGCCTGGTTACAACCCCGGAACCCGGTGTGAGCCACCCTGCCTTGTGGTCTTGCAGAGGTTCTTCAAACCCTCTGGGCTGGCTTATCGTGCGACCGTAAGCGTGGTCTGGTCTACACCTCAGGATGTGGAGAGATTGCATCCAGACTTGTTCTGAATAGCGGAGACATAAACCTAGAGTATTTTGAGCTGTTGGAAGAGAGGCCTCTACGCAAAGACAACTCACCTAATGCTTGTCACTGGGGCTGACATTGTACCGTGAATGAATGACCACACTGAAATTATAAATAAAGAGCAGGCGTACGTATGCATAAGATAAAGAGCGTAAACGGGATTTTTACCTGTATTTGCAGGGAGCACAGCAACCTGCTCTTAGACGGTTCATTAGGATCAGTTGTTCCTTCACCTGGCGAGCTCTCCACACCTGCCTGCCGCGGTGGGTGCTGGCAGCACATCGGTAGGGGAGCAGGATCAGGTCATGACCTCACCGATAGGTGCAAGTTGTTTACTCAGCGAAGAGTAAGGGATGGGAGGGCAGCATACTTCTTTCCCGGCTACAGAGAGCTCCAAAAGTCTAGACCCCAGATGAGTTTAATTCAATTCTCGCAAGCAAACAATCGCACAATGTCGAGAAGATGCAGCCGCAGGAGCTAGTTTTTACTGCATATACTTGGATCCGTTACAAGGACATTCATGGGGCTCCAGACGGCACCTGGCGAATCTCCCTAGTGTCACTGGAGCTGGGGGAAGGCACTGGGCTCCGTCCCTATCCTAATAACAGAGACGGCAGAGCACAGGGTTTGGCCGCAGAAGAACTGGGCTCGAGTTCTCTCGGTGGCATGCAATCTTGAATAAGTGACAGCCTCCTGACAGGCTCCGTTTCCTTGTCCGTGAAACGGATGACAGCAGAGGCGGCCTCGCAGACTCGTCCAGCTAATCACCAGAGGGGACGGGAAGCGACCGTGGGCACAGTGTGCCGAGAAGGGGCCGCTCCTGCCCCCTGCAAAGGCGTCCGGTCAGCAGTCCTGCCTCACCCAGCAACTTTCTGAATCATCTTCATTAAAGACGCTCCCAAAATTGATCGTCTCAGGAAACTGATGAGTCAGTGGTATTAATAATATTACTAATGGAACGTCATCAGCCAGCACACAGAGGGTGCAGGCTTTGAGGGAAGGGACCAGAGCAGGACTGCACAGGGCACGAGGGACACAGAAAGGGACGCGCCTTGCTCACGCTGCACTCTCACTCCAGCGGCGCGTGAGAGCGACCCTTCCCTGCTTGTTTTGGAAGGGATGCGTGCTCTTTAACAGGGCACTTCCCAGCCACATGGGGAACTGCAGGGCAAGGGGCCTCACTCAGAAAGGTTCTAGGGGCCTGGTTTTGAACCCTCGATCTGCCTCTTAGTAGCTCTGTGCCTTTGGAGAGGAACTTCGATGCCCGTGAAAGACCACACCAGTCGCCGGCACAGAGAAAGGCTCTCAGGAGCTGGCAAGTTGGCCCTTCAGAGTGCTTGAACAGTGCCCGGCGGTCAGCGAGTGCCCCACAAACGCTAACTGTCGTCATTACTGCTGTATTTCGTGCGTTCAACCAACGTCTGGGGGCACCTGTCCTGGTGCATAGGTGCTGGGCTCGGTGTGGGGTCCCAGTACCCACCTCCGCCTCCAGGGAGCTTCCTGGCCAGCAGGTCCCTCTGCCTGGGCCCCCTCACACCGGGCACCCCCTCCCCACAGGGACATTCAGGCGTTCTCTCCCCTCTCTCTGCTTTATCCACCTTTCCCTGTCTAGAAGATGAGTTCCACGTGCACACGAGCAGGCGGTGATTTCCTCCGTAGTGATGGAAGCCCTATTGGTCCATGTTCTCCTCCAGCGCCTACCCCACTCCCCTGCTTCCCTTTACCACAGATTCCATCAAATAGCTGTCCTCAACCCTGCCTTCCATTCCTCCCTGAATGCTCTCCGGTTAGGGTTTTGCCCTCATTCCCGCCACAGAGCTGGTCACCAGGGACCTTCATGTTGCAGTGGTCACCCTGAGCATCTTCCTGCCCTGCCAGTGTGACTTGGGCCTCTCAGCACGGTGGCTGGGTTCCAGGGAGGAGCTCTGGACCCCGTAGACCACTGTCCCCTCCCCAGGCACTTCCTCCCTCGTCCTCTGGACAGCCTGGCCCTAGTGCCCTTCTGTCCCCCTGGTTCCACTCAAGTCCCCAGCCTCTTCATGCCAGATCAGCTGGGTCCCTTCTTTGCTCTACCCACATTCACTCTGAAGGATCCCAATCAGCCTTTTGGCTTGAAATGTCACCTCCATGCTGACAGCTCCCTCATTTGTATTTCCGACCCGTTCCTCTTTCTCAACTCCAGCCTCCGTCCAACTGCCTACTCTGCCATTCCATTCAGATGTGTCATTAACGTCTGAAGTTTAACAGGTCCAAACCAAACTCTCCTGTTCCCCTATGCACCATGGTCTTCCCTATCTCAGTAAACATCAGCTTCATCTTTCTAAAATAGTTCAAATCATCTCTGATTCTTCTTTTCCTCACACCCACCTCTCATCTACCAGCAAATCCATTGGCCACACCCTCAAAAGATACCCAAATATATCCAGGTTCTGACGGTTTCTCCCCATCTCCACCGCTGCCACCCTGATCCAAGCTACCCCATCTCTAGCCTGCAGTATCTCACTAAAACCTCTGAACTGTCCTCCCTGCTTCTACCCTTCCTTCCCTGTGGGTGGCTCTTTTAAAACATATGATATCACGTAAGCCTCCTGTTCAAAACCCTACGATGGTTTCCCATCTATTCACGGAAAAAGCCGAGCTCCTAAAAGGACATGCATGGCCCATCACAGTCAAGGAGTAAGCATTCCCTTCTCACCTCTCTGTCCTCGTCTGCTTTGCTCCTGTGTCACTCACTGCAGCTACAGCGGCCTCCCCACTGTTCGTAGGATGTGGGAGCCACAAGGCCTTTGTACATGCTTCTTTGTGCTCCTGCCAGGACCTCCCTTTGCCCAGGTGCTTGCCCCTGTGCCAGTTGTCTACTGCTGTGTGACCAACCACCCGAACTCAGTGTCTTAACGAAACTACCATCTTATCTGTGGCTTAGGCATTCGGGCAGGGCTTGGCCAGAAGACTCTTCTGCTCCACATGGCCCTGACGGCGGTCACTTGATGACATCAGCTGGTGGCTGGGCAGGGCTGGAGGGTGGGTGAGGGCTGCACTCATGTGCAGGTGCACCTGGAAGGCTGGCCTCAGGGGGCTGCGCTACCGTTAGGTGGTCTCAGGCTTCTCCGTGGTCTCTCCAGCAAGAAAGTTGGGGCTTTCTTTGCAGTGACTTGGGCTCCAGGAAAGGGTGCTCCTGAAGACAAAGAATGCAGGAGGCCACCAGTCTCTTAAGGCCTGAACCATGGCACTGGCATCAGGCCACTTTGTCCATGTTGTATTGGTCACAGCAATCACAGAGCACACCTGGAGTCACTGAGAGGGGACACAGGCCCCACATCTCAGAGGGCAAAGCGTTAGAGGATGTGTGGCCATCCTGAGTCCAGCGCTCCCTCACCTCCTCCGGTCTTTGGCTAAAGTCCCATCACTGAGGCCTGCCCACCTGCCCAATGCCGCCTCTGCTCCTTTCTCCACACCCCATTACAGTCCCCATTTCCTTCCATGGTTTCGCTTTCTCCAAGGAGTTGTCACCACCTGCTATGGTATATTTCAACTATTTATGTGTTTACTGCCTATCGCTCCCCCCTGCAGCGTGGGCTGCTTAAGGACATGCGTTTTGTCCCTTTAGTTCCTTGCTGTAGTCTCTTGGAGTAGCGCCTGGCACATCGTAGGCATTCAATAAATAGTTGTTGGGAAAAAGATGACGACGATGCTTTCTTAATCAGCTAATCTCAGTGTAAAGTCAAACACCCTGTATCTCCATGCCGACATCCAGCGGAAAGGTTTCACGCATTGGGGTAGGTTTTAGAGTGGCTATGAGCTCTTTGACGTCCTTTCCTACAAGAGGCAAAGTTACAGCCCTTGGATCTTGCGCCCTGTGACCTTATAGCGTGGCGGAAGTTATGCTGTGAGGCTCAGGAGGCTGCGTCAGGAAGGCGAGTGAGGCAGCCCCACCTGGTTTTGCAGGACGCATGTTCATAAGCGACTCCTCCTTGGAGCCCAGCCGTCATGCCTGCTGAGAAGCCCACACCACATGGAGAATGGAGAGGCCACCTGTAGTGCTCTGGTTAATCAACCCAGCCCAGGGCCCAGATGTGCAATAGAGAAACCTCCAGAAGATTCCAGCCCTTCTGCCCTTCGCATCTTCACGATTGAGGCCCCAGATATCATGGAACAGGGACAGGCCACCTCTGTCCAAATTCCTGGCTCACAGAATCTGTGAGCTTAATAAAAAAGGTGTAGTTTGACGCCACTAAGTTGGAGGTGGTCTATTCAGCAATGGGCAACTGGAACGCACATCTTGATTTTCTTCAATCAAATAAATTAGGTTCAGATCCCCACCCAGGAAGGCTGTTAGAATATTCCCTTTCGATTATGCTTGGGGGGCTCTTCCCTCATCCGGGGGATGTGGAACAGGAATTTGAAAGGAGCTTTTGTCCTGGTTACTGTGCGAGTCATCCACCCCCAGCAGGAAGCCCACCCTTTCCGGGCAAGGCCAGGGTCTCCTTATTCAACTGGGTTCTGTTCCAGACCCGGGAGCTCAGCAGGGAGCAAAACAGAACAAGCCCTTGCGGGCCAGGAGCGCGTTGTCGTGGAGCCGGAGCTGGCCAACGATAAATGAACAGACATTGACTAAGGTTTAAACCTTCCCACTTCGTGGGCTGGTTTTGGTGACGTAATCTATCACTTTACTGTCTACCCCCTGATGGTGCAAGCCAAGGGAATCCCCCAACATGCATCTAATTTACAAAACTAAACTGCCAAGGAAATTGTGTAAGACCATCAAATTCTTACAGACTGAGACACGAGTGTGCACCTTGATTTACATGTTCCATTCAGCTCTGTACTCACTTTGGAACTGGTCTTTCCCTTTTCCTTTTTTCCTGACACTCGCATTAGAAGTTTGTCCTGACCTTTGACCTCCCTGTCTATGGGTTAATGCACTGAAAACTTGCAGGACTGGAAGTGCAGGAAGCCTCGGTATAATTTAAAGACCCGTCACTAATGCCTGTCATTCTTTCTTTCTTTTTTAGTTAATTTCAGGTTTTCAATGCCTGTGTAATTATTATTTTTTAATGTACTGGCAATCAAAGACACGGACTAAGTTTAGGCCAACCCCAGACTAAATTGTGGAAGAAATGAAATTTTCTAAATTTTGCCCCTGCTCTCTCTCCTTTCACCTTTGTCTCAAATATCCGAGCTCCCTCCACTCTGTGCTCAGAGCCTAGGCTTCCCCTGCTGCTGTCCCACCCTGTATTTCTGAGCTCCCCTTCCTTCCATTCGGACCTTCCAAGCACCTCGTGGGATCCTTTCCAGTCTAACAAGGAGAACAGCCTCTACAGCATGAGGCATGGGTGTAGGGGGGTGGGGGAGTCCTTTAGCTGCAACATGCTTTGGGCCCCTCATTTCGAAGCTGTGGATTCTGAAAACTAGAGGGGGGAGATTTGCCCAAGGTCCGCAGAATCTTGGAAGCTGGAGAGAATTCTCGGGAGGGGTCGGCGTGGGGAGGCTCCTCACACACTCTGATGGCCCAGAAGAATTATGTTTTAGCAAAGGGGCCCCAAATCACACCGCGGAGGCAGTTCTAATCAAACTGCAAACTCTGAATATAATTCACATGAGTGTGTGTTGGGAGTCCCTTTTGCTTAGCTAAGTCTTCAATTATTAAAAATCTTTTGTTGGGGGCCTGTGTTTTCCTTCCATCTAGAATGATTTCTCAGGGGCAGAGATGTGGATGATTTTTCTCTTTAACTCTTCTCTTTGAATTCTTTCTGCCCTGTTTGAATTCTTAACAATAAACAGACATGATTTTTACAGAAACAAAAAGGCATCTTTTTAAAAACAAAATTAAACATTTTAATAATACGTTTTACTTGAATCGTACAGGTAATCACAGGTTTGCAGACCTGATCTTACAAAATTGAGTTAAAAGAAAAATACGCAAGATAATAAAAGAGTAGTTTTAAAAAAATCTTAATATAAGCCATGATTAATGTGAACTCCCCTTGGAGCAGTTTGAGAGCTCACAGGTGCGCTGTGCCTGAGCACAGCCTAGTGTGCTTGTGCTTGGTTCGGCTCCAGAACAAAAAGAGCCCTCAGGACACAGTTCTGGTCTGCAGGGGAATCGATCTGTTACTGAGCTGTAGTTTTCCAGGACTCCTAGATTCATACAGAAAGATGCACTGGAAGTGTTTGGAATCGGGGCGGGGGGGGGGGAATTTAGACAACTCCCAAGAGTAAAGCAACAAGATTAAGAGGAGCCACGACTGGAAGACGAAGATTTAACGGACTCTTCCTTCGTGGTTTAGGTTACGTGCTCAACATAACGCCTGGCGCGTAGCAGCACTCCAGGGACACCGGCGGTCATTGTCCCCACTGTGCACTCCTGTCACCCTAAAGAGGGAAACTGAGGCAAAATTAATAGAGAGTTTGTTTGGGTAGAGGTTGAGGATGGCTGCCCGGGACACGCTTCCACGTTGCCTTGGCGAGCGCCCTGTTCCACCTTTGTTACAAGCAGGTTTTCAAGGCAAAGGGGACAAGGAGCGGGCTGACACCAAGTTGTCTGACAGGAGTTCTCAGGCTGACAGAGGCCACATTGGTTAGTAGTGGTTGGCCACACATCGATGAACTGTAGTGTATGGTATTTTATGGTTACTTGGTGTCTATTAGTCTAGGGCCCACATACTGAGTGGCTTCAAGAGGTAATTATTTAGCTCAGGGGGGATGGAGACGTGAATGCTGTCACACATGACACGCTGTCACGTTTCAGTGCCTCTCTGGGCCTGATAGTTAAAGGGCTCTCGCATTCCTCATATAAAAAGTTTCTTTGCTGTCTCACTCCTGAGAACTACAAAATGCACCGCACCTCTTCTGTCCCGCCTCTCTGCCTCTGCACCCCCTCCCTCCAGGGCAGCTTGCCAGTGCAGTGGGGGCTGGTGGGGAGGGGGGACCCGGCCCCCAGGGAGAAGGAGCAGCTGGCCACACGATTCTCTTGCTGGTACAGCCCCAGATGCCTGCATTGTGCCTAAATTAGGAGATAGAGTGATTCAGAAGAAGAGGAGAAGGAGGAGGAGGAAGGAGAAGGAGGAGGAAGGAGGAAGGAGAAGAAAAAGTCACCTCACTTTTGTTCAGGCAAAGCCTGAGAATAGCATTGGTTGAATCCTTGAAATTATATTCATTTGTTTGCTTGCTGATTCTACTTGGCTGTGTTGTGCATTAGGACAGATGTCAATTCCTCCCAGATCGTGGCGTTAAGATGCCTGTTAGCTACTAGCATTGCACCTTGCAGTGAGTTTTACTATTGGGCTATTTCCGTGGCTGTGTTAGTGAGAAATTAAGAGGCACTGCATTATTTTCAACTGGAAATCTAATAAGCTATCTGAGGGATTCTTTGAGCTGTTTTAGATTTAGATCTAGAAAGACATGAAGTGTTGCATCAAAAGTTACTACATGATTTATTAAAATTCATATGGCTCATCCTTTCTTGTGCCTTAAAATTATGCAAAGTATAGGTCATTCAGGAAAAGAATAAAAATGACTGACTAAACAGAGACCAAATCCAACATTTTCAGCTAACAATATTTTATCTTAAGAATAAATTCTGAGAGCTAACAAAATAATATGTATAATAATATTAATGAGCTGAAAATTGTGTCATATATTAAGTTGAGCCATACGAAACTGTCATTTTTATGGGTCAAAAAAAAAGAGTTTCATGCCAGCAATTTCATACATTTTATCCTAGAAGTTGGATTTTTAACCAAACACTTATTGAGCACCTACTACTATGTGTAGGACTCTGCTATGAGGCTCAGAAAACTGAGGAAGACATAGCCCTGGTTCCCTAAGGAGGTGGGGACAACATTCTCAAGGAAGTTGCAGAGTAAGGTGGCCACACAGAGAAACAACTCACCAGAGTCCTCCAAGCTGCTCTTAGACTGAGGTGGGGGTGACAGAGGGACAGGTGAGACGGAGGCACATGGACATGCACTGTTGACACTCAAGGGCCCTACAGAAGGTGCTGATGACAACAGCTACCGCCCATCACTGAGAACAGCCCTGATTGCTGTGGGGACGCTGCTGGCAGCTGCAGATTCTGTGGCAGTCACTGCACAATGGGCTGCGGGTCAGGCCACTGCTGGTGGGGCCACCAGAGGATCCACCAGCAACTGACAGCAGGTGGGATCTAACACTCACCCCAGGAGCTGGATCTGGTGAAGGCTGGTGGTATCAAAGGGTGCTGTGAAAAGTCATCATGGGCAAAGGAAATCACCCCTAGAAGAAGAGAGAGGATCCAGCTGGGGAGAAGGGGCTTCCCACCACCCATAGTGACCCACCACTGGCATCCAGAGGAAGCAAGAAAATGTTATTCTTTCATTATAATCCTCACTCTGGAAAAGAGATAAACAATATTAAAAAAAAAAAAAGTAACGAGTTTGAAGACTCAAAATTTCAAGGTGAAGGCTCAGGTCAGTTATGGAGGTTTCAACTTTAGCAGAACTCAGGATTCCCAGTGCAGACCATGGCTGCAGCACAGTATATAAAATGAATGGCTATTCATTTATAGATTCTTAAGTCTGATATAAACCCAGTCAAAGAAAAGGCAGTCTTTGGAATGGCACAACATTTCTCAGTGTGTGCATTTTGACTTACCCTTAATTGTTTTGTGTTTGGCAATAGGAAGACATCGAGGACAGTCGACAAACCTCAAAAACTTTTAAAGTGTTAAAATATCAAACCAAGGTTGAGTAGCCCATTGTGGTACAATTAGACATAAAGCAAGATCAATTAAACACAATTTAGGACAATATATGGTAATTTAAGCCAACTAAAAGAGTAGAGGAGATTCTATTTTATTCAACCATAAAATGAAGAAAGTTTCATGAGTATCTGATGAGATGATTAATATTAAACTAGATAAACAAATTGAAAATATTATAATTTTGTAGTTAAGGGGAGGAGGAACCCAAATTGAGTCACAGAAAATCCTGAGATAATACAGTCATTACTTTTTTACTATGGAAAATGTGATTTTCAGAAACATGGAATTGTAACGGGTTGGTGGATCACTGCCATTAGACGCTTATGTCCCTTTCCTAATCTGAAGGTTTGGCAAGGGAGGCGTCCTGCTGGCAAGACTAGTGTATCTCCACATGTAAGCAAGGAAACCAGTGTGCTTCCAAAATCTTACCCCACCAAAAAAAAAAAAAAAAGGAAAAACAACGAGGCCTTACTGAAATTGACCATGGAAGAATAATGATGGATGATTATAGATAGATAGATAGATAAAGACATAGATATAGCTGCAGGTATATACCCACATATAGACCCACATGATATACATATACACATATACTATATCCACACATGTATTTACATACATATTCATGTCTTTGCATATGTGATGCAAAGACAAAGTAATAAGTGAATCTACTACAAAATGTTTACCACAAAGCAACATACTCAGGTGAGAGGCAGAGAAATGAATGGGAACCCTGTTTCTGGCAGCCACACACAGTCTGGTCTTTACACCGAACCCACAGAGCATGGGCTCATCGCATTCATCATGTCAGTCACGACCACATGTCCTGCAACAAAATCTACAAAGGAGGCATTCAACAAATGTGAGCTATCATTGACATATTTTAGCAATTATTATCTTTCTTAATGTCCCTGTCCAGCTCTTATGCAGTCTGTGCCCACTGACCTCCGTGGATAACTCCATTTCTTAGGCACCTTCTGAAGGAGACACAGCTGTGGGCATTGTGGTTGCTAGAAATGTTGGTCCCTTTATAGACATCAATGCTGTCTTACACTATTCCCAGGTCCTTTCCTTCCTGGCACTGTTCTTCCCTCCTGCCTGGAGATCAGATGTGGCTGCGTGACTTGGTTTGGCCCACGAGGTGGGAGTGAGGTGGCTGTGTTACTTTGGGGGAGCACTCGAACACTAAAATAGCAGTGACCCTCCGGCTCACTCTCTCTCCCTGCCTCATCAGCCACGGCCTCTTGGTTGGCATGGAGGTGCAACAGCAAGCCACCACTGCAAGGACAGCTGCCCTAGGCCTGCAGTGGAAACAAAAACTTTGTTGCTTTAAGCCCCTGAGTTCTGGAGCAGTGGTGGCAGCATACCCAATCCCATGCTCACTGAAACAAACCCCAACAAACTAACCAAATTTCTACCTAGGTGGTAAATCAATCTTTTGTAAGTGTAGTTAATATAAATCATTTTCCCAAGGCCTCATCAATCTTGGAGCAACTGAGCACGTGAACTGTCTAAATCTTCCAAGCTAAAGAACAAGCCCTGAAATTGCAGAGACCCTGTTGGGGTACAATCACAGGAAGAATCAGCCTTGTCTTGTCAACATTCTTCAAAAGGAGGGTCAGGAGGGGGCTGTGGACCTCAGCTTGGGAAAGGCTCTTCAACACAAAGAGGCAACTACACACTCCCTCTGTCCACAGCAACTGTATACAACGCAAAGCTTCACCTCTCCAACCCCAGGCAGGGTGCTCCGGGCAGAGCTTAACCCTCAACCAGAAAACTGGGTGAAGTCTAGATTACCCCTGATAGCCTTTTCACAGCCTGCAAAGTACAGTGAACTCAGTTGTTTGTGATTTGGGGTTTTTTTTCCGTATACAACCCTGTGCACAAATTTTCACACAGCCAGAAATGTGAGAGCTTGAGCTAGACCATAGGAAGGAAAAAAGAGAACTTTTATATGTAGTTGTCTGGATCTTAATCATTTTGGCCTTAGTAAACTATCAAATCTCTAGAAGTGGAAGGGGGACAGGTGGTGAATACCTGCTCGCAGCTGTGTCTGTTGTTGTGAGAACTAAGGTGGAAAACACCCAAGGCAAGGCCTGATAACACTATCGTATAGGTGAACGTGAAACACAGAGAAAGAAGGCAGGTTAGTGGTCTTTGGAGATAACCAGTGCTTGCTGGATTTGAATCTGAGCCTGATCCACATATCTGGGCTCTTTGAAAAGCTGTAGCAAAGGACATGCCACCACTTCCCGTCCCTCCAAGTCAGTAATTCCTGCTGTAGTCTCAGGACCACCTGTCCCTCCTGGATCTCTGGCCACCACTCCCACAAACCCAGGAGCACAGCTGTGCCTCATGTGGAGACAGGCATCTAAGTCCACGCATAACCGACCTGCACAGGCTTACCTGCAGGGTGGCTGTGGGGTTACTGCCATCTTCCACTCTGGTAAATTCTGCACTGTCTTAGTCCATTTTTACTGCTATAGCAACACCATAGACTGAGGAATTTATAAAAAGCAGAAGTTTATTTGGCTTACATTTTTGGAGGCTGGGAAGTCCAAAAGCATGTCATCAGCATCTGGTGAGGGCCTGCCTGCTGTGTCCTAACGTGGCTGAGGGCAGCACGTGGCAAGAGGGCAAGTGTGTGCCAGATCAAGTCTTCCTTCCTCTTCTTATAAAAGCCACCAGGCCCGCCTTGTGGACTGCACCCTGACGACCTTATCTACTCCTAATTACTTCTCAAAGGCTCTGCCTTCAAATACCATCAACATAGGAATGTGAGGATTAAGTGTCCAACATAGGAAATTTAGGAGACATATTCAAGCGATGGCATGCACCACGGCCCTGAATGGGAAGGGGAGCATTTGGTCTTACTCTTGGCCTTACTCTTGGCCTGAATCTTCTTCCTTCACCGAGTTGATCCCATCAGCCCCATTAATCTGCTTCTGCGCCATGTGCTGACCCAGGGGTGGTGCTCACCTACCTTAGCCTATGACACACAGTTCCTTCCTTTATTAGAACTAATATACTAATTGCCAAAGGGCTCTGCCTGGAGGCTCTTCCCAAAGCCCCGAGGCTCTACCTGCATTCTTAATGAGGTAGGACTTTCATGCAACCACAAAAAACTCTCAGTGCTTCCGGGAAACTGAGCAGGTCTAACTGAGGCAGCAGAAAAAGATACTGTTCTAAAGAAGCCATCGGAAGGCCCCCGCACAGTAATCATTCTGGCTCCCCTGAGACACTGAGAAGAGGCTGTTTGTCCAGTGCAAATGGAGCTTGTGACCAGAGCACTGTGCCAGACCCACGATGGCCAAGGCCTGTTTCCTACATGCTTTAAAAATCAGCCTCAATGTGCAAGGAGGTGCCTACCTGTCCCTGGCTAGCTAGTTCATTTCCATTTTAGATTCCTACTGCACTCCTGCAAAGCATCATGGTAGCCTCAAGTGAGCAGGTGGATAAATGAAGGGAGACCTGCCCCCAACCTGTACTCAGCATAGTAGGTAGGGAGCAGGCTCTGTTTCATTTCTCTTCATTTTATGTTGTCTTCACCTCTTAGGAAGTCACCCTGGGACCCCAGGGGAGTCATACAGCATGTCCATAAGAAAGAGGACAGCTCTTATATTCTGGGGAGAATTGGATGAGTCTGGATTGTACTGGGAGTTAGAGGAAAGGTTCACACTGTACTGCTTGTTTGAAGGAAAGGGGATACTTAAAAGGTGAAAAAAAGCCATTACCCAATGTCCTTGAGTCAAAGTCAACTTCTCCTCCCATGTCTTGTCCTCCCAAGGCTACACGCCGGTGTGGGAACCAAGGCACTAGGCAGGGGGGGTCCGGGATTGGCCTCAGCACAGCTGGGCCAGTCCCCACCTCCCGGAGTGGCAGGAGGAAGCTCAGTTTTGTCTCTTTCTTCCCTGAACCTGCCGTGGTTTGGAGTTGGCCATGGACTAGTCTCCCTTGAGTGGGGTCTTCCTGGCTGGGACCCTCCTGGAGAGGCCGCTCTGAAACCCAGAGGGAGAGACGGGGCAGGCCTGGGAAGCCCGCTGGAGGCAGCCCGCAGGTCTGCGAAACACCATTAGCAAGAATTCCAGGAAGATGGGCTCGGGCTCAGGATTGGGGAAGCTGTGGGGGAACCTATACCCTTCAATATTTCCAGCTCCGTGTTTGTACACCCAAAGTCAGGCTGCGGCATTAAGTTAATCTGAGAATTGCTTCGTTCAGTGATTAATCTGGCAGCTGAGGTGTATGTACTTCAGCTTCCAGAGAGAGAATAACCAGCTTATTTTAAACCAATATTCCTGGCACATAATTGTCTAGACTCTGTATAAAAGCCTTCCCTGCCATCCAGGCAGCAACACCGGGAAAGGCATGTTGAAGGGAGAGAAGACAGCTCTTATTTGTGTCTTCTGAAAAGCAGTGTCAGGAGTTTTAGGGCTTCTTGCGCCTTTGATCTCATCATCTGAGTCTATCATCTAAAGGGGCCGATTGACATTTACAGTTTGTGGTTAGATGCCTTGGAAATGCTTCGCTGACTTTCTCCGGGAACCGTGTTAATTATTGACCAGTCTTAATAGGTTCCTCTTTAATAGTCTGCTCCGAAGGGGTCATTGCCAACTGGAGCCCAGCCCCGGGTTGCACCCCTGGTTCCCACAGCACTGAACGCGAAGGCGTCACTGATGCTTTGCCAACCGTTGCCGAGGGCCTCTGCTGCCCCCGGCTTGTCCGGTCACTGGCCCGGCAGCAGGATTCCCTTGTGCCTGCCCAGCCACGGGTGACGTCGGCCCCGCCAACCCCACGCGTGTTCCCACGGTGCCGCACTGCGTCCTTCAGTTGGACTAACTCACTGTCACAGCCATCGGGAACTATGAGAGTTTTAAGAAGTGTGCCAGCACATGGAAAGGCAGCATTACAAATAATAAACACGGCCCTTGGTATTTTGTAAGAGCATTCTAGAGCATTCTCTCCTGTGCTTCCTTCCTTCCCCACCACAGTTCTGGGAGACATACAGCATGGCCCTGGAGGCCGAGTGGGGAAACTCACAGCAAAGGTGAAGGTAAATGACCCCATTCATGGCCCGTGAATTCCCCCAGGCTAATGTGTGGGGCCGTCTTGCGGCTTCATCCCACTAGCAGCCCGACCCTGGCTCTTCCTTTAGCATCCACTTTCTGGACGACCTGCATTGACCTTGGGGCCGTGCACACGCCCCAGCGTTTGAAAGTTCCCCCGGTGTTTGTGAACATGATTAATGTCTGCACAGCTCTCTGAGCACACATAACCTCCTGTTAATGAGAAGCAGAAATGCGAGACAGGATGTGGTCTTCCCTGTCCTGAGTTAGTCAAATTCTGGGCCTGAGTCACTCAGCCGCTTCCTGCTGCTTTCTTGTCAGAGACAGGGACGTGGAAAACACGCTGGCAGTCTCCCTTTATGAGTTCAGCACTGGGTCTAGCACAGCTCTTTGCAATTTAATAGCAAAGGATTCCGTGTTTATTGAACGAATCCCTTGTATGAAAATTCTCTTTTTGTAGGTGGCCGGGTAAATATTAATAGTCAGACCTCTTAAGGAGAGAGTTAAATGGGAATTGCGGTCACATGCTTTGCTGATCCTGTGTGTTTCTGAGCTTCAGCCAGAAGTGCATCTGACAAGAGAAGACGAGATCCTGATAGTAAATGGTTAGAACCCTGCTGTCGGTCGACGTGGCTATTCTGGATTTCTCTAGACTGACAAGACACGTTCTTGTCCCATGGAAAATCAAACTAACTGCCATCGCCAGGACAGCACTACAACTTCTGTGAGCCCTGGTGCTTGTGGGGGTCCCTCCTATTGTAACAGATTTGTATAGGCCCAGGGATGGGCTACGACGTCGTGTGCCCCCAAAGTTCCTGCGTTGAAGCCCCATTCCTGGTCCTCCGAACGTGACTATATTTGGTGATGGTCCCTTAAAGAGGTGACCGAGTTAAAACAAGGTTGTTAGGTTGGGCCCCAATTCAACACGACTGGTGTCTTTATGAGAAGGGCACATTTAGACCCAAAAAGCGACACCAGAGGTGCACAGGCACAGAGGGACGGCCTTGGGAAGGGGCCATCCGCAAACCAAGGAGAGAGGTCCTAGGGAGACCAGCCCTGGCGGCACCTGCATCTCCATCTTCCAGTCTCCAGCGCTGTGAGAAGATACGTTTCCATTGTTTGAGCCACCTGGTCTGTGGTCTCGTGTCGTGGCAGCCCTAGGAAATGAATACGGACCCTAAAAATCTTCATTTACTTCTGATGTGAGAGAAAAATTAATACTCCTTAGGCCCTACAAGCTCATTTTTTCTTCTGATTTTAAAAGTAATTGAAACATTTTTGCGGGACCCTAAAAGCGTCCTGGACTTGCCGGAGGAGTCAGCCCTGCCGACCCAGGACCACAGCGCTCAGCTCCACAGTGTTAGGATGGAACTAGTTGTCCGTCCTGGTGTTCCTCACGGAGCTCTTTGGACACTAGCTCACATTTCATCGTGGCCTAAGGCTAGACCCTTGAAACGGACGAGATTCGCCATTTTAGAACCCAGCGTCCCCAGAGAATCTTTGAGAGGTGAGGCCATTCAGAAACGCTTTGATAAATACCAACTTAATCAGCAACATGGGCCTCAGATAACAACTCTTCACAGCCAGAACCATGTCACCTCCAGGTGTCTGTGCCCCAGCAGTGGGTCATCATTCAAGCCCTTTATTAAACTCATTTATGCATCTGAAATCAAAATCAAATATCAGAGGTGGGAATGATTAGCAAGAGGTCGCAGATAGTGCTTTATTCAGCATGGAACAATTGCATACATTTTATGGGCAATTTTGCTGAGACAGAGGGTTTATTAATTAGATCAAGGATCCAGTCGAGCTCTCATTTTTACCACGACCATGGCTCCAGTTTGGCAAGGCCTGGGCAGGGTTGGGCCCAAGGCCAGAGAATTCTTCGGTGGAAGATGGGTCCACCCAGGACAGAGGGGCCATGCCAGTGTCAGGCAGGGGAGGACATCTCCAAGGGCACAGAGGCATGGAACAGCCTTGTAGGCTCCACCAGGCAGGTGGGCCGGGGCTGAGTCATGGCTGTGAGAGGGAAAATAGGACCCAAAGGTAGGAGGGAGTGGGCTTAGGGGACTTATAATGCCACGTGGAAAAGGGGCTGGAACTTTATCCTGTGGGCAAACTAGAGCCATTAAAGGATCTTAAAGAGGAAGAAAACACAATTTACATTTGAGAAAGAATGTTCTGGGACAGGGTCGAGAATAGGATGAAGTGGTTCAGGAGACTAGAACACAGAGCTTACTTGGAGGCCTAGGAGGATAGGCCTTGAAGGAGAAGATGAAGGCTCTGGCAGGTGGATGACGGCTGTTTTGAGTTTATTCCTTCTGTGCGTCCTTGTGTACAGCTCACCTGGTACACATTTAGCTGAAATGCCTGTTTTATAGTGTTCCATCAGCCTAATCCAGAACCAGGCAAACAGCCTCTTTAGCCTTACAAGGAGAATGGCGATGCCAACCAACCAGGAAGCCCCTCGTCCTTTTCGAGAAAACCAGTTGGCCAGGCTGGGGTGGTGGGGATGGGAGAGCAAAGACCTGCAGGCGTTGGAAAACCCTTGCGACCTTTGAACGTTTTCGCGGTGTGAGAGTGGCCTGTGACCAGGTGCCAGAGACCTGGTCTGGCCTCACACACGTACCCTGACTGCCTGGGTCACGGCAAAAGGGCGTTTTTTGGTATTTTCCTGGAGATGGTCTAAAGGCATACCTGAAGAGAGGCTAGGAACATAAGCAAGATTGTCACTGTCACTCACCTAGATCCCGGAACATGGCAGCAGCATTGCACGGGCTGAGTGGCGCCATGAAGCTCCGACTTCCCTAAACGGCCCAGAAGGCGTTTGTCTCAGTCTGCTCGGGCTTCCGTAACAAACGCCGCAGACCAGGCGGCTTACATGAGAGTCTATTTTCCCACAGCTGTGGAGACTGGATGTCCAAGACCCAGGTGTCAGCAGGAGTGGAGTGTGGCCAGGGCTCCTGCTCAGCTTGCACACAGCTGCCCCCCTTCCCACGGTTGCTCACGCGGCCTCTTCTTTGTGCACGTGCAGGAAGAACAAGACAGGGAGCTCTGTGGTGCCCCATATTGTGAGGATGCTAATCCCATGGGACCAGGCTCCCACCCTGTGACCTCGTGTAACCTTAATTACTTCCTTACTTCAAACACAATCCCAATGGGGGGTTAGGGCTTCAACATGTGAGTTTGAGGGGGACACAATTCAGCCCTAACAGTGTCTCTATGAGCCCCGTCTCACATCTGAGATGCGCTTCTCCAGTGGTTCACACCGGCCGTCCTGCAGATCAGGCATGAGTGAGGAATGTGATTGTCACTGCTCGACAAGTCAAGTCTCTAAAGCACCCTCTTCCCTGCCGTGAGAACCTGGAGTCTCGTGCAGGCTATGGGGACCCCATTATACCTGCCTTGTTCCCCGCTTGTCATGTGAGTTGACAGTTCCCCATTCCTGGTTTCCCAGAGCCTAACACGTGAGCCTGTGTGTAGTGGGATGACTAACAGCTCTTCAATGATGCCCACGTCCTAATCTCCCAAACCGGGGATATGCTGCCTTCCAGGGCAGAACAGGGGCTTTGCAGGTGTGATAAAGTGGAGGACCTTGAGATGGGGAAGTGAGCTGCATTATCGAGGGGGGCTCCGTGGAATCACCAGGGTCCTTACAAGAGGCAGGAAGGTCTGAGTTGGAGGAGGAGACGTGAAGAGCAGAGGCAGAGGAGGGAGAGCCCGTGTGTGCGAGGGACAATCTGAAGATGCTCTGTCCTGGCTCTGGGGGCAGAGGGAGACCCTCTCAGCTGAGGACTGCGAGTGGCTCCTAGAAGCTGGAAAGGCAAGGACACAGGTCCTCCTCTGGGGTTTCCTGAAGGAGCACAGCATGGCCACCCTCTCTTAGACTTCTGCCCTCCAGAGCTGTAATATAACAAATTGCGTTGTTTGAAGTTGCTAAATTGGTGGTAGTTTGTTACAGCAGCAATGGGAAGCTAATTCACTGAGTGAGAAGTGGCGTCTCATCTACCCCTGGTGTGCAGTCCCAGCCATCTCTCCTGGTGTGCCATCTTCCTGCCCGGGGCTCTGTGTCCACATCGCTGTACTCAGAGTTCCTTCATCTGCAGCAGGAATTTGGGTAGTTAGCTGGGAGGGGCCGTGTCAGGAGATGTTAGCCCAATGCAAATTTTAAGCCAGAAGTACACTGTTGCAGTTTGATAGATTTTTAATGATATCCAAAACAAGAATAGTTGTCATGGCAAAATACCACAAATATCACTTAAGCAACTCTCAGAGATGCTATCGCCTACATAATTGATTGCAGTATTGCTGTTTTTGCTGCCCTGTAGCTAAATACTGGCTGTATGTGATCTTTTATACAGCGGGCCCCAACCGTTTTGCCACCAGGGACAGGTTTCATGGAAGACGATTTTTCCTCGGACCCAGCACTGGGGGGGATGGGGGGCGGCAGAGCTCAGGCTGTGACATGAGTGATGGGAGCGGCTGTAAAGACCGATGAAGCTTCACTCTCTCGCCCGCCAATCTCCTCCTTCTGCGAGGCCAGGTTCCCAGTAGGCCACTGCCCAGTACCAGTCTGCAGCCTGGGGGGTGGGGACCACAGTTTTATGGGATGGTTGAAGCTACATAAATGGACCATAGCTCTACTTACTTTTGGTCCTTTGAAATGAACTATCTAGAGCTTCCAAGGAAATACCTTTAGTCTTAAGTGAGCTCTACATCCTTGATTTAATCAAATAATCCGTGTTGCCCCAGAGTTGCTGGTGAGATGCTGAAGGAGGACACAAAAGAACGTTCTGCAAATTAGAGTCAGGAAAGGAGAGCCGTGGAGCAGGCCAGTCTGTGAGGGGAACACTGTGAGACACTGGTGACACCTTTCCTGCTCTGCAGATGTTACTCAAGGACGGGGCACCTGCCCTGAATGTGGGGCGCTCCCGTGAACGGCCACACTCTCCAGTGCCACCGTCAGCGAAGGGCCGGTTCCCAGCACGACCCTTCCTCTCGGAGAAGCCAAACTGGTTAGAGGCTTTCGACATTGAAAGAGGTGCTGGCAGAGTGAAGGCTGGTTGCTTTTTTGTGCAGAAAACCCTAAGTTTAAAGAGCCAAAGACCATACATTTCTCCTCCTCTATCCATGGGACCTCCCCTCAAACCCCCTTTCCTTTAAGATCCAGGACACCGTCACCAAGTCGGAGAATGGCGGACATAAACACTCCGAATACTCCAAATTCGAGATAGGAAAAGACTGATGGTTCTTTGTGGTCACAAGTAACCATCATAATCAGTTTTAAGCCCAAATCCATCAGCAACATCTTCACACCAGCGACTACACTTCTGAAACCAGATGATGGGTAACAGCTAAGGCCCAGCAACCACAATTCCACAGCTAAAGGACAATGAATCCTGCTTCGGACAGTCCTCACAGCCACACTTCTCAGAGCCCCACATACCATCCGCAGTTTGCTTTTCCAGAGACTCATGTGTCCAACGAGCATAGCCTCCCTTGCTAGAGGGCAATGTACTCAGCTTTTGGTTTCAGACAGCAAGTAGGGACCTCTTTCTTCAAAGGCAGTGGTTGTCTCTTGTTTGAAAGTAGCTGAGCCACTAACCCCACAGAGAAAGTCAGTAGTGTGCTGATAAACTTTTAATAACCAGTTCTCTGGGTAGAAAAAAAAATGGTCCTGGCGTACGGCTTTTGCCAATTTCTGTGGTGTAAATAACCCCCACCGTAGCATATTTCAAGCTACCAAGGAAACATCAATCTGCTCACAAATTTCTGAAAATTTAATAACTGGCTACTATGGTGAGCCAGTCCACGCTGGCTCCTGCACACCACCGACTCAGGGAGAGAGTTTCCCGGGTGGGCAGATCCAGCGGTACCCACGGGTAGAGTGTACAGCATCAGCCAGACCTCCCACACCTGGGCACTGTGCCCAGGTAGGAGCAAGAGCCTGCTGCCTGCAGCAGGAAGGGAGCACAAAGCTGTTCCATGTAGACAGAAAGTCAGCCACAGCCACAGGGACAGCACTTTGCCTCTGCAGACAGGGGTTGGCATGGAAGGGAGCAGCGGTTCTGCCCAACCAGGAGGGGACAGCCAGTCACCATGTAGGGATAGAGATGGGGACAGATTTCCTCTTCCTTTTTTAATGCCTGGCACAGGCCAGGAGAAAAGAGTCCAGACCAATATCCTCCACTCCAGGCCACGAAGCCACAAGAGCAGCCTGCCCAGAGAGTTTTCAGCCAAATACGAGAATGAGGCTTTAAAAGCAGACAAGACTGAATCATAGCAAAATGAAACTACTTTAGAAACTGGACATGCCTGGAATCCAACTGAGGTTGTGGGAGGGATGGTTCTTCCCTGCTGGAAAAAGCGATCGGAGCCCAGCTGCCATCAGACCTTGTACCTGGGGGAGCGAGGCCTCCGTCACAGAGCTGCACTGGGGAGGGGCCCAAAGGTAAGTCTCGCAAAAACCTTGCCAGCAAGCACCGAGATCCCTGCCTCTCCATTGGAATCCATGCCGAGGTTCATCCTCACCTTACCTTTACCTGTTGGTCCCAGTCGGGCGTGGGTTTAGGACGGTACACGGTGCCACGCAGAGTCTGGCATTGGGCAGTTCCTCAGGGATCCAGGATCTAACAGCTCTCCTGCCTTCACCTCGTGGCGTCCAAAATCAAGGTCATCCTGGGAATTGACCTCTAGGTGGAAGATGGCGAAAGAACAAGCATGTCAGGACAAAGAAACATCACCAGCCCGGGCCTGGGTGTGATCCACATCCCCTCCGCCCAGGTCTCATGGACCAGATGCCACCGTGGCCATCCCCGCCTGCAAGACAGGCTGGCAAATGTGGCCCCACTGGAGCGCAGGAGGGGAGGGGATGAGCTGAGACTTGGTGGGCAGTTCTTGCCATGCCTGCTCCCCTGCAGATGAAATCACTCCTGACAGTCTAGAGTTTTTACTTTTCTAGGATATTTTTTTCTTATGCACATTTGTGTATTTTTCACGAAATCATCGATGGCTTTTAAAACTGCTTATTTCACAAGGTGTCTTACAAACAACTCTCCAGGTCAACTGATACTTCTACACCATGAATTTTAATGACTGCAGCCTAGGCCATTGCGTGTTGCTGCCATCCTGCAATCAATTAACCAGCCGAACACGTGACAGGGCCTTACTTGTGTGGATGAATTTTTCCTCTTCTTTAATTGCATGTCTCATTTATTTTTATTCTTTTTTTTAGTAATTCATGTGCTTGATGTTTGGAGGCGCTTCCTGACCACACTGATTATCAAAAACGGGAAACGGAGCTTAGCGTATTTGGGGGTGGAGGGAAGCACAGATCAGATCAGCTCGTAAATTAGTATATAATCAGAAAGTAGATGTTATTATGAAGGAGAGAGCATGGCGCTGTGATCCTGACCAAACGCCGGAGGGGCTGGGAGGGCTTGATCATGGAGGCTTCTCTAAGAAAAGGACATTTTAGCTAAAATCAAAGAATAGTCTCAAGCCTTTTTAATTACCGTAGTCTCACATCATCTTGCGAGTAGTTTCAAATTTGATGCTTCAAAAACTTAACTTGAAAGAGAAGATATTTTAAATCTGAATAACACTAACATGAAAAGAGACATGAATTCAAATTCCAGTTGCAGCCCAAACTCTCCTGGGGGAGGCCAGGCACAGGAGGGTATCCCTGCGCTACCTCACACCTGCCCTTTCTAGAGAGGACCAGACAGATGGGGGACAGGATCCCGTCATGCCAACCAGGGGCCGTTGGGACAAGGAGCCAGACTGGACCCAGAATTCCTAGTTGGTGGCCAAGTGTCTCTGGGTGCTGCGTCTTCGCTATTGAGCTGGCCCCGGGGGGTGGTGGAGACTCACATTCAGCTCATGCCCCCTTGGGAAGTTTTACCAGAATTAAAGAGCTTTAAACTAGTTTGACCTAATTGTCCTGAGCTGTGGGATTCTTTTTAGATCCCGTTCAGTATTCCCACCAAGACCCAACTAGTGTCAAGAACTTTTCATTGCAGGAACTCACTTCAATGAAATGAGTCACCAGTTGCCAATGTAACCCGCAGGCACTGGGGTCCGAGGCAGTTCTAATTTCTCAGAGAACAAAGGCGTGGCATTTCGACAGCTTTTGTTGATTGTCACAGAAACTTTCCAGGAGAGAGTCAGTTGCTTCTTTCCAAGAAGGTCTGAAGAGGCAACAAGTTGTTTTTTTTTTTTAAGCTGATGAACTTTATTGGAGTTAAAACTATAATAAACTTCATCTAAATCATTTTGAAATGCAAAATTATTTCACTCAAGGAGGGTTTAGTAATTTGACTGCTAGAAATCACATGCAACTTTCAAAAGCAGAGACTCATGTTCATAAAACTTTATGCATCATTTGAACTACCAGATATTTCTACTACTTAAATCAAACATGCATCATTTTCAATGGCAACAAGTTTTATCCTGGCCTCAAAAATGTTGCCAGAGGTAGAGCCTTAGCAATCAATGAGCCTTCAATACGATAACTTCATTTTCTGCCCTTCGTTCCCTGCAAAAGAAAGATCTTGCTGATCTTACAGCTGCTGAGAAACGGCCGCCACCAGCGCTGTCCTTACTGTGCAGAGACTCACCCTAGAATCTTCTATCACAGGGCGTTGACAGCCTCCTACAAGCACAGCCCGGAGAAGGCACAGGTATGTCCTGCCAGGTCAGTGTGTAAACAGCCGGCTACAGCCTTCTCTCCCCACTCCCCCAGGGAGCCCTTCCGATGCTATAGCTTCAGGGCCACGGAAAGAGTCCTCTGGCCCATACATGAATTGAGTTGAATGTATCTGTCCACATTGGTTATGTCAAAAGCAGCACAAAACAATAGAGAGTAATGACCTCGAGCCAGGGGCCCTGGGTCTGACTCCCAAGTCTGTCACCTACTTGCTGAATGACTTTGGATTAGTTTCCTAATTAGTTTTTCTCTGTGCCTCAGTTTCCTCATTTGTAAAATGACAATGATGGTAGTACCTAAGCCCACAGTGTTCGTGTGAGGATTAAATATGTTGCCACATGGAAAGTCTGAAAACGGTGCTTAGCCAGTGACAAAGGCTCAATAGGTATTATCGTCATTATTATTATTTGAGACAGGGTCTCGCTGGAGTTCAGTGGCAACATCATAGCTCACAGCAACCTCAGACTCCAAGACTCAAGGTATCCTCCTGTTTCAGCCTCCCAAGTATCTGGGACTACAGACATGCAACATGCACTCAGCTAATTTTTCTATTTTTTTGTAGAGACGGGGTCTCGCTATGTTGCCCAGGCTGGTCTGTAACTCCTGGCCTCAAGTGATCCTCCTGTCTTGGCCTCTGAAAGTGCTCTGATTACAGGTGTGAGCCACTGCACCCGGCCAGTAGGTGCTATTATTATGAAAGCATCCTTGAAACCATCTGGACGGCTGCAGGGCAGCCCTGGGCAGTAGGCTGGGAGCACAGCCCCTGCTCGGGCTTCAAGAGCCCTTCCTCCCCAAGGCCAGTGGGACAGGTCCCAGCAGCCACAGAGATCACTCCTTTGTCCCTGGCCTTGGCTGCGCACAGCACTCCTGCTGCCCCCGTCCCCAGCTTTGCTTCCTTGCAGTGCTGCACAGCCTCAGCCGTGGGCCAGAGGGAAGAGCTGGACATCGCCTGCGATCACGGATCGTGGATTTAAAACCTGCTGCGTGGAGGGGCCGAAGGACGGTGTGACCCTCGGGCCAAGGCCTTAGCCCCGCCAGGCTCGCTGGTCCTGTAGACAATCAGAACCACAGCGTCCACCTCCGAGGGTCACGGTGGGGGAGGACCAGCCGAGCCCAGGGCCCAGGCGGTGGTGGGGCCTCACCGATGCCTGGTCGCCATCTAGTGCCCGACAGGAGTAACTGACCCTCTCCCCGTGCAAGCAGCTGGTGCCTGTGGATGAAGGAACGCAGGACTGGAAGATTCCACTGCCGTCCTTTACTCTCGGGGCCACCCATTTTAAGAATCCCTTCTACAGAGTCCCCAATCCAGTTTCTGCTTAACGTTCTCCAATATGGGACTCTGAAAACCTGCTGCATGGAGGGGCGAAAGGATGGTGTGGTCCTCGGGTGAAGGCCAACTTCATTTGTGGACAACCCCTCAGGAGGGGTGGCATTTCTTACATCTTTAACTTGCCATTTTGCCCCAAAGTTTCCCCAAATGAATAGCAGCAGGAAGGAGAAAATGCGGAGATGGGTAGTCCTGACTCTTGGTGTACATATATGGCTGGTATGAAATCGCGGCTCCCAAGAGTCTGTTTTATTTTCCTTCCCCCACCCCCTTGTTTATTAAGCACTTCCTGTGTTCTAGACATTCACTGTGCTAAGAATCTGGGAACAGAAAGGTAACAAAAAGCACACAGACTCCGCTCTCCCTGGGCCGAGGCAAGGCCAGCTAAAAGAAACCTGCAGACAACGTGGCTGGAAGTGAGAAGGGAGTAGACCCATGTCTCCTGTCCCCCCTGTATGGGGCAGTCACCTGGGGTCGCCTGGGAGCTTTTAGACCCCACAGCCAGGTCGCCTCCCAGAAGGCAGAGTCAACCTCCATGCAAAATTGGTTAGGATGCTGAGGTTGGTGCCTTCCATTGTTAGGGTGTGAAAAAGGTTAACAAATCATGGGGCTTTCTGGGGAGATCAGGGTGGTCTCAAACCAGTCCAGGGGGCTTGACTGAAGGCAGTGGCGGTGGTGGCAGTGACTTTGGTTTTTATTGTGGTTAGGAGTGAGCCAGCCGGGTGGAGGGCTGCTGCCCACAGGCAGGGATTTGAATTGCCCATAGGTACCAAAGAAGGGGCCTGGGGAGGGGAGCAGAGGGGCTGGGGAGCTGTCAGTGGTCAGACACCAGAAATGGAGTCTTTCTGTCCGTCAGTTCCCCAGGTCGTTGCAGTGGCAGCCAAGCCTGAGAACCGCTGGACTAGGCCGCCGGTGTTTCCGCAGCCGCGGAAGAGATGAATCATCCCAGGGAACTTGTTAGGACACTGATTCCCCAGCCTCAGGCCACACCCGCTGCTCGATGACTTCCAAGGCGGAGGCTGGTTATCTGTGCATCTGTCCAGGGGGTTCTTGTCGCCAGGAGTCTGAGAAATGGCGGCTCCATGCCCGCTTCAGGAAAAGCAACGGGCTCTCACCCTTTCCAGTTTACAGGCGGTCTCCACACGCCTGCCCTGGCAGGTGAGCGTCTCACCAACTGCGGTAGGGAGGGCAACGCTCATCTGCATTTTCAGATGAGAAGCCGGGAGCTCAGAGGCACCGGGGGGACCCAGGAAGCCGCAACGCTGATGGCTGGAGACTCAGTTTCCTCGTCACGCTCCCCATCGGAGCAGATGGGCTTTGAGGCCGTTCCTGCAGATTTGCTTTCTCCTTCACTGCAAGTCTCAAGCCCCACGGGAGCAACCCCAAGAGGCTGGGCCCTGGTTTAGAAAAGGAATGGGCCACCAACGTGGTCCAGGCTCACGGCCAGGTGGCAGGGATCTGGCTGCAGGTAACCCGTGGGAGGACGGTGCTGCCCAGCTGGTCTAGAGGCAGCGAGAGCAGAGGCCCATTCCTCTTGCAGCCTTTGGAGATCGCCAGTTTCCCTCTGAACAACTTCCCCTGGTACCCTGGCTCTGGATTCCTGGGGCTTCCAGAAGAGGCTCCCTTTTGCCCTTTGAGCCTACAGTTCCCCCAGGTAAGCTGTGTGCTGTGTTTCGGATCTCACTATTTTCAAGCTGATAGTGGTGAAGAATCTCTTCCTGACCACACTTCGGGTCAGACTTCCAAACTTCCTCCCAGGCCCGTCAGATCACTTTCCTGTAAAATCCCTCTTTAGCAATGAGCCCTGCTAAGTCGGTGTGGCAAGAAGCCCCCACCTTTGATAACTGATCACCTGTGCTCCTGCCCCTCCTCCCCCACCCTACCCCGCAAGCGGTGTCTGCTCACCTGGCCTGTCCTCAGCTGGAATCCTCCTAGGATTTGGGAAAACTCCTATGTTTCCTCCTAGTATAAGAGTTTTCCATCCGCTGACCCCACCCTGCCCCTTGGCTATAAATTCCCACGTGCCGGAGCTGTGTTCAGAGTTGAGTCCCATCCCTCTCCCTGCTGCAAAATCCCATCCTGGGGGGCCCCTCGACCTATCCCAACGGTCCTGCTTCCACACGTGACACTGTTTTGCTTTAACAACGGACAGAACTGCAAAGCAGCCCCCACACTCCTGTCGTGTGGCCCCTGCCCAGGCAGGTGAGGGAGCAATTGGATTTGGAGAACTTGTCACTCCGCCACCCTTCAGAGAGAGCGTCCGGCACTAAATCAATTACTGCAGACGCCCGCTCTTGCAGAGCAAGGAGCTCTCTGACAGGACCACACAGCCCAGGAAAGAAGCTACGTGTTTCCAGGGAGTGTGTTAATCTTGTGAGCTCCCGCCACCCTACCGCATGGTCCTGGGTGCCTCGAGGAGGCGGGAGGCCAGCGGACAGCCGTCGGGGAGCCGGTTGTCAAATAAGAAGCACAGCGTACTGCGTGCTTGAAAAAGGAATTAAAATCTGGTTGGGTGGACACTGCAGCTTCTGAAAAAAGTTTGGCAATTTCTTAAAAAATTAAACATACACTTATCTCATGACCCAGCAATTCCACTTGTGTGTATCTATCCAAGAGAAGTGGAAATATTCGCCCCATAATATGGCAGCATTGTTTATAGTAGCTGAAAATTGGAAACAACCCGCATGTCATAACCTGACGAATGGATCAACAAAATGGGGTACATCCCACGGTGGAGAATTACTCAATGAAAAGGAACAAAACGCTCATGCACCCAACAACAGGGATAAGTCCCCAAGGCACTGTGCCAAGGGACAGAAGGCAGACACAATAGACTGCATGGTGTATGATTTCATTTCTGTGAAATTTCTAGAAAAAGCAGAGCTATAGGGGCAAAAAGCAGATCAGTGGTTGCCTGGGTGGGGGTGGAAATAGGGATTTCCTGCAATTTGGAGGGTGATGGAAGTGTTCTAAACCTGGACTGCGATGACAGTTACGCAACTGCACAAATTTACTCAAAGTCACTGAACCGGAGACTTTTAAATGGTATATAAGTTGTACTTTAAAGCTATTGTAAAAATCTAATTGAGTAAGGTATAATACAGCTTATTAAGCTTCCAGGAACAGGTAGAAGCCCTCATGTTCTCAAGGCATTGCTTGATGGTCACACGCCTTTGTACCCCCCAAAGCAGGTGACACAACGGCTGTGCTCACGAGAGCTCAGCGACACCGTGTAGAACACGCGTGAGTGACTGTGCTGGCCTACGTGGTTCTAAGTACACATATGTTACCCTCTCACTTAATCCCCAAGGTAATCCCAGGAGGGTGGCATTTTATCCTTATGTCCCCCATTTATAGTTGTAGAAATTGGGGACAGAGAAGTTGCATAGCTTGTCCCAAGTCACAGGCTGGTCAGCAGGGGGCTGGCGCTGGCAGTGCCCAGAGCCGCCATTCTAAGTTGCCCCCTCATACAGAGTTTGCCCTACATGTCAGGGTCTTCGGCCCATCTTCTCATTCGCCCAAGGCTCAGCCCTATGGGCAGGAGTCCGAGTCCCCACGGCTCACCGTGAGCGGGGGCCACGCCCGGGCTCTCCTCCTGGGTTCCAGTCGCTGCTGACTCCACTTCTGCCCGTGTGGCCACCACCTCCCCCTGCCAGCACGACCGGCACTCCCCGCTGGCAGCATCGTACACTGCCCTGCTCCTTGTCCAGGGTCTGCGTGTGTTATGTGCAAGGGCTGCTACAACAAAATACCACGTGAATGTATCCCAACGTACCTGAACAACAGAAATTCATTTTCTTACAACTCTGGAGGCTGAAAATCTGAGATCAGGGTATGCCCGGGGGTGGTTTCTCCCGAGGCCTCTCTCCTTGGCTTGCAGGTGGCCGTCTTCTCCCTGCGTCTCCGTGTGGTCCCCATCTGCGTGTGTCTGTGTCCTTGTCTCCTCTTCGTGTGAGGACACCAGTCATATTGGAGTAGGGTCCAGTCTACTGACTTCATTTAATTTACTTACCCCTTCAAAGGCCCGATGGCCGCCGTCACATCCTGAGCTACCAGGGGTCAAGACTGCACTGTGTGATCTGCCCTGCAACACGGGGGGCAGACAGGGCATACAGCTTTGTGTCTAGTGGGCAAGGGAGTGAAAAATAAAAATAAAAAAACCCCAGAAATGCGTTGCTGAGCTGCTCACTTACTCAGGGGCCCTTGCTCCTCAGGGTGAGGTCATTGCAGAATTCTTAGTTATCAAAAGCTCCATGCTTGCCCCCCCACCCTCAGTTCTTCTTGGTCCCACTTGAGCTGGAAGCTTCTCCGACATCGTACTCCACCACATCTTCATTGCAATATCCTCTGTCCTTCCTCTCTTCCCACCCAACTTTCCTCTCCGCTTCTGCCCCCAAACTATTTCCATGTCCTCTGCAGGAAAAGGTTAAGAAAGGATCCCACATTATGAAATATTTTGCCCACCAGTTGCTTTTCCATCCTTACCCTAACAGAAATCCGAGACACCCCGGGGTGGCGCTTCCCAGTAGTCTCCAGCGGGCTGTGGCCACTCTCCGACACCCTGTCTTCTGTCTCCTCACTGCTGCATTGAGCCCATCACTCCTCCCTCCTCATGGCCAGCTGCCCAGCAGACATCTCCCCCGGACGTCCTGCAGGCATCTCGGCTATCCTGGGACATCCTGCGCAGGCATCTCAGCTCGACACAGCCGACCCTCCTCTTCTCACCGCTGCGCTCCTTGCCCCAGCGAGTCGCTTACCGTCCATCCGTCCAGTTGCCAAATACAGAGCCCCTGTCCCCATTCTTGACCTATCCCTTCCCCTTAGATGCAATCTCTTGCCAAGGCCCATTGGTTCTGCTCCCCGGCTATCAGGAATCTTCTCCAAGCCTCTCCGCCCATCCTTACAACCCCTGCACTGCTTCGGGACCCCTTGCCTTTCAGAAAACGGCGATGGCCCCGAATCCCTCTCTGCCTCCCCTCTCCGCCCTCAACCCGTTCTCCACACTGGAGCATTCTAAAATGCAAATCTGATATGTCATTTGTCTTCTTAAAACATTTTAATGACTCCCCACTGCCTAGAGTAATATTCAAAATCTTTAGCATAGATTATAAGGTCATTCATAATGGAACAGGGATAAAACAAAATCTGCCAGGCAAGTATTTACATTCCTTCTCCCCTGCAAGCCCAACCCCCCGCTCTCCCTGCTAATGAAGACACCTGCTAATGAAGGCGGCAGTGTGGCCTGAGCTCCGATTCCGAGCTCAGGGCCACGAGTGAGCTGCTCAACCAGAAGGGCCCAGAACGCCCAGACTGATTCGCCTCAAAACCAAACGAGACAAAGTTGCTAAAGAATTCAAAGACCCGGCTCTGGGTCCCACGAAGGAGGCTGGGCTTGGACCTCTGGCTTTAGCCGCCTGGTGAGTACAGAAGCCTCGGCACAGGGGGCATCGGCCCAGGGGCAGTGCCCGGGAAGAGGCAGTGGTCAAAGGAAACCTGCTACCACGGTATCCAAAACCAAACCAAAGCCACTGCCTGGAGAGCCTGCGTGATTATTTCGGATGTGAAAGAAGGCGTGTGTGTGTGTGGAGCTTAAAATTTTAATACACATGTTTCCTTGAAACGTGTATCTACACACTCACCTTTTCTTTTGGAAATAATAAAAATAGCTAAAATTTCCCCAGTGTTTATTATGTGGTGTGCATTTTACACACACCCCCTCTCTCTTTAATCCTGTTACCTTATTGTGTCCATTTTGCTGGTAGGGAAACTGAGGCTTGGGGAGAGTCAGTGACAAGAATACACGGCTAGTAAGTGACAGAGGCAGAAGACAAACGCGGGCCTTGCTGGAACCAAAGCCCAGGGAGGTGGCATCGGTGTTAGAGCGTCTGGCAGCTCTGGTGAAGCAAGGCGGATGGCTCAGGCCGGAGCCCCCAGAGCAGAAGCCTGGGTCAGGGGTTCGGGTAGACGTAACACACAGAGAGCGTGTCTTTAGGAGATGCCTGTGAGGGAGGATGGAGGCACGATAGGGAAGGAAGGAGCAGAGGAAGAACGTGGCCTCAGGCAAATCTAGCCTTGGCTCCATCCACGGGGTGAGGTGGGGGGGGCAGGGGCTGTCTCTGGAACATAAAACGTGCCACAGAACTAACCCCCCAGGAGGGAAGGGGGCCAGGCCCTCACACTGCCTGTATCCGCCAGCACTCAGATAGATGGGGCATGGGTGTCCCGGGAGGTAAAGAAAATCTAGCAAATTCTAATACTCCAAAGATACATGAATAATTAAGCAAGCAAGCAGTGATGGTCCTCAAATTCTCTAAATCTAAGTTGGGATAAAAACGCTGCTCTTCCCTGACTGTCAGAACAAGTCTCTAATCCCGTGGGTATTCCGAGCACTAGGCTGTAATCGCTAAGATGTGGGCAGTAGCAGGCAGAGCTCTACGGCGGTGCCGGGATCCCGGCCCCGGACCACATCCATGCCCTGGGTGACCCGCCAGCCCTCAAGCCCCAGCCGGACCAGACTCGCTTCTTACCAATAGGATACGGCAGAGCTGATGAAACATGGCGTGTTACTTGCTCGATTAGGTGGCTTTATTTAAGACTCTGCTATTCTGTGTCTCCTTTCACCCCATTCTGGCCTCTGAATACTGGATTCCCAAGGTTTGGTTCAGGGTCTTTTTCTCCCTTTGAAAATTTTCCTCTTCTTGGCCCTTTCTTTCTTTTCGATCTCCTCTTTTCTCTCTCTTCCCAGGTGATGTTAAATGTTTTCATGGATTTAAATGCCATCTTTATGCCAAACACACCAGATTGATGCCTCCAGGCTGGGCCACTCTTCCTGAGCTCTGGATTCGCGTATCTGCAGCTGATACTTCTATTTGAATGTTGCACACTCATTTGAATGTAGCCTGTTTAAAACAGAGCTCTCCTTTGTCCCAACATGTCACTCCCCGAAATGTACCACCTCTCGTCTGCATAGAGAGCACCACTACCTGGCCAGGGCTCATGGCAGAAGTCTCAAAAAAAAGATAAAACGATTCGCCTAGCAGTCTGGAGAGAGATATTCTCCTGCCGGCATGGAAGAAGCAGATAGCCCTGTTGTAGAAGGCCTCTGAGAGCAGCCCTGGCTGGCAGCCGGCAAGAAAACAGAAAACCCTATGGTCCCAACAGCAGTTCTGCCAACAACAGGAGAGAGCTTGGCAGTAGGTTCCTCCCCACTCGAGGACCCAGATGAGAATGCAGCCCAGTTAGCGATAGCCTGGTAAGAGCCAGAGCAGAGGACTCAGCTAAGCCATGCCCAGGTCCCCAACCTGCAGACACTGTGAGATGGCAAACATGTGCTGTTTGAGCTGCTAAGCTTCCTGAGGTTGACAGGCAGCCATAGAAAAACAACACAGGGTGACACTGAGTAATGGACTCAGCTTGTGAGTCATGTGATGATTAACATGTACGTTTGCTTAAATATATTCCAGGAAAACAAGGACTATTATTATACCTGTAGGAAAAGGAATTAGAAAACTACCGTCTAATATAGCATAATGAATTCACTGAACAACATGTAATTAAAGGCAGCAAAGTTTATTTTGGGACTCTGTACAAAGACTTCATGCATCTCATTTCAAGCAGACATCAGCACACAACAAATCGTAATTTATCAAGCTACAAAGACACTTTGACTCTCTAATTTGTTAATAAAAGCCCACGTTTTATATCCCAAATAATTGCTCTATATTACTCATTGTATAATTATAATCGCTCTACATTTTAGGAGTAGAAAACTTCCCATTTTATTTTCTTTTAAAGATGTTTCGTATTCTTTTCTGAAATGATCAGTCAGGGGAGGCCACAGAAGGAGACAGATGAGAGGCTCAGGGAAATAAAGTCTAACATAGTGACAGGCTCTGGAGGCAGGAGCCACAGCACGGACACAGGGCCACAGGGGAAAGACGCCAGGGTGGGCAGAGGCAGAAGACAGGAGGTTTCCGCTTTACTGGGGTTTCCTCAGAAGAGTCAAGGAAGGGCAGGGGAGCAGTTCAGGGCTGGCTAGTTTGAGTAACTTTGGCAGGCATGGGACTACCAGCGAGGGCTCCGGTTGCCTGGCATCTGGCCCTGGGATAACTAAGGCAGAGGACTGTTGTCTCCAGGGGTATGTGGGCAGGTAGAAGAGGACGTGCATATCAAAGTCATACTCCTGGCCAGGCCCTTGGATCTTTAAGAATTGGAGAGCCCCAGGAGGGACAGTCACGCCCCAGCCAGAAAGGTGTTTTAAGACATGAAAACATCATAATATACAGAAAAAATCTTAGGTATTTACAATACAGAAAACCCCTACTTAAACCTCAGGGTTAGAATAACAAAGGTAGACTGGCTACATTTAAAATGGTTTCATCCCAATTCTCATTTTAAAAACCCATAAAGATAGTCAACTATGAAGAGGAAAAGGCAGAGGTCAATTTCAAGGTGAAATTTCTGCCATGGTATAAACTGTGCAGATGGATTGAGAAATACCTGCTCCATCTTCTGAACAACAACAACAACAACAACAACAACAAATCTGGTTCTATATAATTTCCTGCTGCTAATTTTTTTTTTTAAGCAGAAAAACAAACAAGAAGCCAAAAAAGCCAGGTGGCCACCATCAGTCAGCTCTGGAGCTGATTTCTTTTCGAATCAAGTATGTCCAGAGTCTGTCCTTCCCCCCATTGTCCCCTCCACTGGCCACTCCCTCCACATAGATCTCCACAGACTCGGGCTCTGCAGGCAGCAGGGCGGGTAGGACAGGGACATGCACTGAGGCTGCTGTTTTGGGGGATGTCCCTAACACCAGCAGAGGCAGCATAAGGCCAGGAGTCCTGCATGCAGAGGAAGCCCGGTCTGACACCCACCTCAGTAGGCAAAGAATCCCCCTCTTCATCCCTCATCCCACCACCCATGGAGTCAGGAGACATGAAATGGAACAGGACAGGGGGCGTCAGTCCTGCACCAGCAATAGCAAGAATTCACCCTCACTGCGGCTTACTCTAGACCTGCGGCCCTGCTGACCTTCACTGCAACCTTGGAAGGAGCTTCCCAATGCTACCCCTGTTAAATTAAGTTTAGCCTAAAGCTGCCTCCGTGCACTTTCAAAGCAGAACTTAAATGTATATAACTGCAACTTAACCGGATGTGTAAACAGATTGTCACTGACTCTTGCACGGATCACAGAGTTTTGGCCAATTATAGGCGACCAACTGTTCAAGCCGTGTTTAAATAAGGCGAACGCCAAGCTGGACCCAATCTGGCTGTTTCTATGCCTCACTTCCGTTCTCCCTCCGTCATTTTCCTTTTTCTGTCCGTAAGTGTTAACCGACCACGTGGCAGGGCAGCCTGGAGTAGTGCTGAGCCTATTCTGGTTCTAGGGGCCGCCTGATTCAAGAATCATCATTTGCTCAAGTAAACACGGTCAAATTTAGTTTGTCTAAAGTTTTTCTTTGAACACTCCCATTCTGCAGATCTCAGAACTAGTAAGCAGCTGAGTCAGGGCTCAGAGCCTGGGCCTCCAACTACTGGGCCATGTGGCTTCTCAAAATTGGAAGTGCCTAAAAACCCTTTCACATTAGCCATGGAGATGCAGATGTCTGTCTTTATGTTTAGATCTGAGAGCTGGAAGCTTCCAGCTTCCAAATAGGAGGGACAAAATCTGCTCCAGCCATCTTTTCAGTTCACAAATGCTCAGCCTAGGTGCAACTATTTATACTCCATTTCTAAATGAATGGGAAAGAAAAAAGGAAAAAACAGGGAAAAAGAAATCTATAACTACAGCCTGGGGCCTCTGTAGCTTCTCCCTCATGAAGGTATGCAAATGATGATGCAAGTAATTAGCATCAGTAATTAGAAAATGTGTTGGAGATCCCCACCTCTCCCAGAGATGCTGTTTGCTTCCTGAGCTGCAGAAAGATTTGTTCACAAATTACTTCCCACCAAGTCTATTAGAATTTCATTTCTGGCCCATTTATTTATTTATTTGCACCACACACAATATTCAGGAGTCAATTTATTGCTATCTGGAGATGACTTTCACTGGTGAGGACTAAGACATTTCCCTGTCACTCTCAATGCGGCCATTAGCATAAATCCTGCAGTCTCTCCAGCTCCCTAAAAGCTGCAGTTTTGACTCTCCGCTGAGTGATTCGCAGATTTGACCTTTGCTCTCTGAGATCTCACCAGCTCTCTCTAAGAAGTGTCTGGATGTCCTGCCAGGAGACTCTCTGATACCTGGCACACAACCTCACTCCTACCCCACTCATGACACTGTCCCTGCAGCCACTATGTCCCTGGACCTACAAGCCTACAAGCCCAGGGTTGGGGAAAGTGGAGGGGTTGTTTGTTCCACAGCCCTGGAATCCTAGCTCCAGGCCATGCAGAACAAGCCCAGGGGAACACCTGGGGTAGTGGAAAGAGAATACATTGGATTCAGAAGCCAATCAAGCTGTGAAATAAAATAAAATCTTAAGCAGCACCCCTACCCCACACCGACAGCTGACTGAACGGACCATCTTTTGGCCAAGAGGACCCTAGAAATAACCTAAAGCTGAGTAGGGAGGTCGTAAGAAGGGAGGTCAGAAATACCTCGTCATGCCCCCTCCCTTCCTGGAGATGTCCTTTGTAACTCATTAATAGGCCTAAGGCTACACAAGACAAAGCTTAAACCATACCTGCAGGTCCTCAATTTACTTAATAGATCATGTGAATCTGGGTATTGGTCTGGTATACACCCAGTTTTGTCTCTGATTAACAGACTTCCTTGTCTTAACACATTCCAAACCTTTAGACAAAGATTCATTTCTTTAACAAATTACAAATCAAAGAATCTTTAAGCCCACCTATAACCTGTAATGTCCCACTTCAAAATGTCCTGCCTTTTTGGACCAAACTTTTGGCCAGCTTTCCATGTATTAATTTATGCCTTTGTGTGTAATTTCTGTCTCCCTGAAATGTATAAAACCAAACTGTAACCCAACCGTGATGAGATCACTTACTCAAGGCTTCTTGGCCGTGGCTCTCTGGGCCGTGGTCACACATATTCGGCTCAGAATAAACCTCTTTAAATTATTTTACAGAGTTTGGGTTCTTTTCCATTGACAGTTATTTGGTACAAGGCATGTCCTTCCTGAACTAAATTTCTTTAATCTGTAAAAACACTTGTTTATATCACAACTGTTTTAGAAAATGCCAATCTCCCAATTTTACACAAATACAACTCCTTCTAAAGGAGTTGACTTAAATTGTTTCTATTATAATATTTCTTTTAAATGTGCAGAGAGAGGGTACAAATTTGTTATGCTTAGTGCCTTTATACACTCCACAGCCAAGACAAATTGACCCAATGATCAGGGAAAGCTCCAGAACAGCTGGCCCGGCACACCCTGGAGGTTGGCAGCTGTGAGGGCCTGTTCCTAGGCAACAGCAGGTGGCTGGCAGCAGGGAGAGCCATCGTGAGCCCTGGGGACCCCAGCCACACCACAGGGGGCATGGTGGGTGGTGAACACCCCAGGGTGCTACAGGGGAATCCGCCTCCCCCCACCATGGACTCCAAGCAGGGACTGGCCAAGAAGACGCTAGGACAGATGGCACTGCCTGTTAACCAAGCCCAGGGGTGTTCGGGGCACAGGTATCATGGCAGCACCAGAAAGGGGCACATTTGCATTTATAGGAGCCACAGGGATCTGGTCCTCCGAAGGTTCACTAAAAAATCAATTCACAAAAGGCATGTTAGTTGGAGAAAAGGTGTATAGATGTATTTAACATGTGTACACTGGAGCCTTCAGACTGAAGATCCACAGATAAAGGGGTGACTGACACTTTTTATGTTTAGGTTTAACAAAGTATGCATAGCCATGCAGAAATAGGACTGGACAAAAAGGGTATGACCTAACGCTAACAGACGAGCTCCCCGTTACCTGTAGAAAGGAGTGGAGTGTGGGAGGAGGACGAGGAGAGAGAGGGAGAAACTAAGGATACCTCAGAATGGCCCATTCAGATAAAATCCCAGCCCACCCCAGAAGATCCAGGGCAGATAAACCCCCACGAAAACTCGGGGGAGGGAATAAACCCATCTCCTGAAGGGCAGTGGCAGTAGCACTGACTTCTGCCCGGAGCTGGGGAGGAGAGCTGAGGTTAACGGGCATCTCAGCCGGGGAAGTTCAGACCCCTCACCTGCTTCAGTCATAAAACATCTTCTAGATCCCTCTGAACCTTGATGGGAGTGAGGGCCTTTGCTTGGGTGTACACGAGTATGTTATGGATACCATGGACAGTGCTTAAAGCCAGCTGAGGCAGGGCCATTGAAATAGCAGAAAACAGTAATTCCTGGATAGACATAGCAGTCACTGGATGTTCTACAGTTGAAATAATGAAAAATAGTGGCAGTTCCCATTTTCAAGCCCCTTTCCTAATTCTGAACACGGAGCTTTGCTGATATGAACCCAATTTATCCTCAGAATGACTCTATTAGGTAGGCATTTGTACTCTCTGCTCCCCAGGAAGCAGCTGTGACCCAAGGAAGCCAAACGACTCTCCCAGGCCACGCGGACACCAAGGACCAGAGCACAGATGTCAGCCCCGTGTGTCGGATCCTCTACAAGTGCTCGGAAGGAATGTGGGGTCCATCCTGGTGGATGATCATCAAGGTCCCTGCTCCAGCACTGGGCACAGGCAGGCCCTGCCACCTGCAGGAAAGAGCATCAAGGGTGCTGCTAATTTTGAAGAAAACCAAATTTCGTTAACTTAAGGTATGCTCCTTTTAAATTTAAACAGCCCTTCTTAAATTTTTCTTTTTATTAGTAATGCCCTTTGTTTGCTAAAGTAGGAGTGCTAAGAGAAGTTACTTTGTTTCTTTTAATAGTATTTTTTAAAGCAAAAATGTGTCAACATATATGGTCTCCAAAGTAAAAATGACTGTAAGCCACACTCTCTAATCATCATCATCATCTCCGTCAGCAAAGGAAGGATGAAGACAAGGGCCAGGCACAGGCAGGGAGATGCCCACCCCGGTCCTGGCCACTGGTCCTTTCCCGTCACTGCTTGGTCAAGGAGTGAGGCTTATGCTTCACACTCCAATTCCTGGGACATGGTGCCCAGGTCCCCACCCTCTACTCAGAAGTGAGGTCACAAGTGGCCACATCTATTGACAGCAGGTATCCCCAGAAGATGTGTCAGTGGGGCATATATTCTAAGAAGCTGAGTGCTGAGTGGCCGCTCTGTCCCGTCACTCTGCTCCTGGGACAATCTGAAGGTCCTTCTTCCTTGTGAGCTGGGAGAACTCTGCCCCCGTCTTCCTCTTTCCTGCAGCCTCCCCTTCCTCGTCTCACTCGTCGTCCCTCGGAGTGGAGACCTCTCCTGCAAGGGTCTTTCACTCTACGCTCAGGTGTCTTCCTTCAGAGGTTTCTTTGAGTCTTTATCTCAGCTTTGAGACTGGGGTGGCTTGGGGGACCTGGGAAAGATCAGAGGAGGGGAATTCTAGTCCAGCTGTCCCCCCACCACACCCGAATGCATGACCATAGTTCTTGGGTTGATAAGAATAGTTGCTCTCTTGAGCACTTGCCCATCACAGAGGGAGGGACTGGACTTTCTTGCCCTCATTTAGTCCCAACAAAACTCTTTGGGGGCAGTTTCATTATCCTCATGTAACAGATAAGAAGATTTACATAAAATGAGTTGAGAATTTTTTCCAAAGAGTCATGGTTGGTGAATTGGGATCTGTCTAACTCCAGAACTAGCTGGTCTCCATCCACATCATCTGTGAGCAACCCTCCCCTTTCCACCTGGAGGCAGCTCACTTATGCACGGGAAGGTCCAGCTCTCCAAGGCTAACTGAGCAAGTTAGCCTGAGCAACAGGCTAACTCTGCCTGTTTCCATTGAGCTTCTCCATAGGGGCAGTTTCCATGGTGAGAAAAATCAGATAGGCCCCGGGCTTTCTTCTCTTCTTCCTTTTCAGAATTCCAGACACTTCATGGGCAAAGGGCAGCCCAAATGTGAAGCTCTCCCTTGGTTTCCAAACCATCTGCTTGATGAACTTGATCTTACAAAAAGCCTCTCAGCACTTTAAAAATCCTTGACTTGTGTAGGAAAATAACCACACATCTCAGGACTTCTTGCTATCAAGAGTAGATATTACTTACCTGCCTCTATCCATCTGCCCATGCTGCTGCTCCATGAGAGCTTAATTTTCACTTGGGACTTGGATGCAATTTCTACTCATGTCACCTGTGATGGCTCCCACAGGGCCTGTCAGGAGTAAATTAAAAGACCAGGGTCTCCTGTCCAGACATTCTTAAAGTATCACATGGATACTAGGAATCTGTTTATTGGAGCAAGGCTTAGACTTTGCTATTGTAGACATGAGTCTATGGGAGGAAACCCAGAGCACCAACCCCAAACCTAGACATCAGGACCCATGGAGACGGGGTATTTGGCCATGGACAAAAATGAAATCTTCTTTCAGAATATAAAAATCAATTCTAGGCCAATGGTAATATGTCACCTTGAATTTCAGAGTCTCAGTAGTTTAAATATAGTTACCAAGAATGTACCATTTTAACATTTTAGTCATGCCAACTGTTATGCCAATACACAAATCAGTTGTGTAAAAAGATCTATTTATGACACAAGGAGTTTCTCCCATCCAAGTACTAACCAGGCCCAACCCTGCTTGGCTTCCAAGATCAGATGAGATTGGGCATGTTCAGGGTGGTATGGCCATAGATTATAAGGAGTTTCTATCTGGGAAAACAACTCTAGAAATTTTCAGTAAATTGAAAGGAAATGCCGATTTTTAAAAACAAAACTATAGCTAATAAATTATCTACTTACTCAAAACAAGTTGAAAGAAAGAGAATAAAATTACCTGAAACTTAGAAATAAAAAAATCTACTTCTTGGAAACCTGTGATTGCTATTACTGAGTTTTTGTTTTCCTGGGAAAAGAAAGGAAAAAAAAAATTGTGACTTATTAGAAATTGACCAAAGGATAGAGGAGAAGACAGAGCTCTAATGAGCTCCATTCAATTTCTATAAGAATACTCAAAATTCTAAAATAAATCATTAGCATATTCATTATTTACTATGGCTATATAACAAATCACTATAAAACGTAGTGGCTTAGAACAATTATGGCCATTTTTTCTTCTCATGGATTCAGAAATCCAAGAGCAGCTGAGTGAGGTGGTTCTGGCTCTGAGCTTCCCATGAGTGGAGTTGGGTATCTGTTGGGGCTGCTGTCGTCTGAGAGTTTGGCTGGGGCTGGAGAATCCACATCCAAGGTGTCATCCTCATGCCGGGCAGGCTGGTTCTGGAAAGTTATTTCCTCTCCATGTGGACCTCACTCTGGGGCTACGCTACTTATAACATGGTGCTAGCTTCCCCAGAGAGACTGATCCAAGAGACTGAGGTGGATGCCAAAATACCTGTTATGGCCTCGCTTCAGATATCATACATTGTCCCTTCTGCCATATTCTGTGGGGCACAAAAGGCCAGCGAGGATTCAGTGTGGACAGATATATAAAAGGTTATAAACACAGGAGATGAGAATCATTAAGTGCCATCTTGGAGGCTGGTTATTACAGAATAAGAGGACTAAAATGTCAATCCATGGGTGAGATCATCATTATCTAAGATTTTAAGATAACATATAATAATATATCTTTTAGCGCAATGAAAGAATAGTAGCCAATCTAGTAGTTAGGGACAATTTGATAAAAGCAATGTTGTTATTTTTTCTTCATTAATAAAGAGGGAACTGAAATAAATAGGCATAAAAGCATCTTACTAGTTATAAAAATATTTCTACAAAAAAAAATCTAAATTGATTTTGATAAAATAGTGGCATGGCCTATGATAGCACTAGTCAAAGGAGGCCAGGCCCTGCAAACAAAAACTTCCTGAAATCTGTGCCAATCACTATATGTGTATAATCACATATATGTATACATATATATTATACATATCACCTATATCTATATAGTTTTATGCATACAATTTGACATCTTTGAGGACTTGAATTGTTACCAAAATCCTGCCATTATTGTTGTATTAGTTAAGATTAGTTTTTGCTGCATATAACAGAAAATGTAAAATACAAGGCTAAAACAAAAGAGAAGACGTTCTCTCTCTCCCTTAAGAGAAGGCCAGAGGTCAGAGCAAGCTGGTGTAGCAGCTGCATGGTCAGCAAGGACCCAGGCTCCTTCTCTCTTTCCACCCTGCGAACGCATGCTGCATAGTCTGAGCCGGCCACTGGGCATCCATCAGTCTGAATTCCAAGTTACGAGGCAGAAGGAGGAGGAAATATTAGGGCACAGCTCCTTGTGGAGTCAGTTGACTCCAAGCTTGTTGGCAGTCCCATGCGTTGCTTCTGCTATATAGACAGGGATGTGACCACAGAGCCATATCCACCTGCAAAGGGAGCTAGGATATGAAGTCTTCATTCCAAGTGGCTAATGTCAGTGTTATTTCTCTGATTCTCTAAAGAAAGACACGAAAATGGATATTGCACAGGGAAATAGCAATCTCTCCCAAGTTGTCAATTTTTACAAGACATGATTTATGCATTTACCAAAAAAAAAAAAAAGATTGACAATTTAAATACATCAACTAAGCAAGGTTAAGATGTAACATACAGAAAGCTGCCCAACATTCCCAAACATGTTGAGTTGTTTGTCATCACAGTAGGTATTGAGTAGATTTTTACATATTTGATATATTGGAAATTTATGAAACAAACTTATTAAACAATTCTTCAGTTCTTCAATGATAGGAGTTTGTAGATATTGTCCTAAATTTAAATTATGATATCCTTACCAAATGCCGAGTGTTACAGACTTCTAAAAATATGCTTCAAAGAGAAATGAGAGCTATTTTTCTTCTTTTCAAAAGGACAAAAATACTATATTTATGATTTGAGTGAAATTATGAAAGTTTCGAAGTAACTTGGAAGGAGTAAAGTGTTTATGCTAAAATTAATTTCTGAAGGATTTTGAAGTATTAATAAAAGGAGGCTTCCCTACAGAAGAGTTAAAATATTCGTAGGGAAGGGGTTTGCAGGGCTGACGACTATGGTAATGTGGTTAGTGTATTAAGAGGAGGTATGAAATCAGTGCATAGAAACAAGGTTTGGACACCATAAAACAACATTTTAATTTTTAAGGTAACTGTTACAGAAAAATGAAAAAGAAAAATGAGAACTGTATTTAAATGAAGGGAGCCTTTGTATGCAATATTAAAAACCAAGTAAGTGTGAGAATTTTTCAGATATATTGCAGAACCCAATTCCAGAAATCCAACATATCTAAAGCTCTCAAATTACTTTTCCGTTGCTACCGATCTAAGTCACCTTGGCTGTTTGTTAGACATTTCAAAAGGAAGTTACCGGTTGACAGCACTTCCAGATTTTGGATTGACCTAGCCAAGCACTGAAGTGGGGGGAGGGGCTCATTTTCAATTCTCATTTGCCTAAAAATATGCTCATGTACCTCAAGGGGGAAAAGAGACTCGCAGCTCAGTGGCCTGACACAGATTCCTATCAAGCAGAAGTTGTAACCAAATTCACGGAGCCTGAAGGACTCACTGGTGATATACAAAACCTAGTTGCTAAAACCATGAAAAGGTGAAGGTTTATTAACTTAATTATCCCCTGAGAATTTTATGCTTCAATTACTGTGTGTCAAAGTTAGAAATGTAAGATATAACACCAAGGTTGCTCCTGTGGTTATAATTGGGTCTCTTTCCTTCTTTCTATGATATTAAATCGCAAATATTAAAAGGTTAATTTATGGCAGTATTCTATTCTATCCAAAACAAGTAACTGGACATTTCTGCTCTGGCCAAGATGGAGTAACAGTGACCCTCCTGTCTTAAACAACTAGAGAATAGTGAAAATAATGTTTTCTAGAAAGTGGACAATTCAAAACATGGGATCCTTTAGAGAAGGTGAACAGTATTTTCTAAGATTGCGCTAGCTTGGTGTCTGGAAGCAGTTTCCAAGCTACAGTGTAGAGAGGGAAATCCAAACAGAGCCAGTGGTCTCCCTGAGTTGAGGAAAAGAAAATTAAAGTTTGGGAAGGCCACCCTCACAAGAATTTAAGGGCAAAATACTGGAAAGGAAGAGCTATAAAGACAGAGTGAGAGTTCTGGAGATTGCCAAGGAAGAGCCTGCAAATCTTTGAGCACTGATCTAAGAATATGTGAGAGGCAACCACCTAAGTCCAGGAAAAGAATATCACAAAGCAGACTGTAGAGCAATTCTCTGAGCTCACACAGGGCTGGACATGGTTTGTGTTCTCGCCATCTTGAGTTCCCAATATCGTCATTGAATATTCATCTAAATGTTGCTATGGAGGTATTTTGTAGATGTGATTAAAGTCTGTAATCAGATGACTTTAAGTAAATGAGGTTATTCTAGACAAACTGGGTGGGCTTGTTCAATCAGATGAAAGGCCTTAGAGGAGGAGAGGAGTCTCCCTGGTGAACAAGCAGCCCTACCTGTGGACAGCAGCATCTGCCAGGCCTGGGACTTCCAGCTTGATCTTTGACTTCCCTGGTGACCTACCTTATGACTTGCCTAGTCAGTTCCCACAATCACATAAGCCAATTCCTTACTAAATCTGATATGTCTCCTACCAGTCCCGCCTCTCTGAACCCCAACGTATGTACTTGCCATTTAAAAGATGGAGCTTTTCTGAGTAGCTAAAACAATAAAACCCAACAGTATGTTGTTTACAAGAAACTCATTTTAAAGACACACAGGTAGGTTAAAAGTAGAATGATGGAAATATATACATATTATACATACCATACAAACACTTATCAAAGAAAGCTGGAGTGGTTATATGAATATCAAAGAATTTTAGAACAAGCAATATTAAAAGGGATAAGGAAGAAGCATTTTATAATGATTAATGAGTTAATTCATCAAAAAATAACAATCTATATGCGCATATATCTAATAACAGAGCCTCAAAATACACAAAACAAAAATAGGCAGAAATAAAAAGAAATTGGCAAATCCACAATTACAGTCTGAGATTTCAATCCTCCTCTTTCAGTAAAATATAGAGCAAATAGACAAAAATCAGTAAAGATACAGAAAATTTGAAGAGGAGACAAAGGTGGACATTAAAACACTTAGCCTCAGAAGTCACACACTGACACTCCTGTCATATTGTATGGGGCACACAGGGCCGACTCTGATTCAGCGTGGAGGGCACTACGCAAGGGTGTAAGTGCCAAAAGATGAGGATCACAGGTGGCGTCTCTGAGGCTGGCAATTACAGAACTGTCAGAGCTGAAATGTCATGGGTGGGGTTATCATCATTTAAGATTATAAAGTGCTGTATAATAATATACTTTTTAGTGCAATGAAAGCCCCATAGCTAATTTAATCGTTGACATTTTCCATAGGCATCTTAAGGCACTGTTGCTCTTGCTTTTTTCCCCCAGAAATAAAGAAATAACCAGATACAATGACTCACGCCTGTAATCCTAGCACTGTGGGAGGCTAAGGCAGGAGGATTGTTTGAGCTCAGGAGTTCAAGACCAGCCTGAGCAAGAGCGAGACCCTGTCTCTACTAAATATAGAAAGAAATTAATTGGCCAACTAAAAATACATAGAAAAAATTACCCGGGCATGGTAGCACATGCCTGTAGTTCCAGCTACTAGGGAGGCTGAGGCAGGAGGATCGCTTGAGCCCAGGAGTTTGAGGTTGCTGTGAGCTAGGCTGACGCCACAGCACTCTAGCCTGGGCAACAGAGTGAGACTCTGTCAAAGAAAGAAAGAAAGAAAGAAAGAAAGAAAGAAAGAAAGAAAGAAAGAGAGAGAGAGAGAGAGAGAGAGAGAGAGAGAGAGAGAGAGAGAGAGAGGGAGGGAGGGAGGGAGGGAGGGAGGGAGGGAGGGAAGGAAGGAAGGAAGGAAGGAAGGAAGGAAGGAAGGAAGGAAGGAAGGAAGGAAGAACTGGAATAAATGTACACTGAAAACATTCCTACAACAAACTAAAACATAAAAACATTTCTACAACAAATTAAAATTGATTTTGATAGAACAGTGGCCTGGCCTGCAACGATGCTGCCAGCAGGAAGGAGAAGCCATATAGTTGGGAAGGGATTTTAACAGCAACGTGCTGAAGAATATGCTAATCAACATACATGCCTCATCACATATATACATTATTGTTTACACGTCCTTCAAGGTTCTGTTCTGAGAAGACCAGCAGGAGTCCTCGAGGCAGCCCAGAGGTCAGCCGGCCACAGGCTGGGGCCATCGCTAGGCAGGGCGGAGCCGGTGATGAGTCGGTGGTGAGTCGCAGGTCACGGAAATACGGCTGACAACTTTTCCCTGGTTTGGAGCTCATGGAAACAGAATGGTTTTAATCATATCAAGACTGTAGTCTTTCGCTTATTCTTTCCCTTCCAAAACTATAAAAGCTTGCTTTTCCTATGTTGCACGTGCCAAAAAGCAAAAGCACAAACCTGAAATGCTGTCAGCTAAGACATTCACAACCTCCATCAGAAAGGCGTGGGTTACAGCGGGAACACGGAGCCTGCTGCAGAAGCGGGTCTGGGCTGCGCAGCCCGCGCCTGTCTCCAGCACCTCCCGCGCACCATCCCCTTACCTGCACGTCCGGGGGCCTCGATCCGGCATCCCACCTCCACCACCGCCCCCCTCCACAACCCCCTAGCACTGCCCAGACATGCAACTCACAGCCTGGTCCCCAAACGCAAGGGGCCCCAGAGCACCAAAATTCCTCTGCTTGAGTCAGTTTTACTGTCATGTACAACTGCACACACGTGATCCCTGGCATCTTACGTGTTGATCAGGCCGCCCATGTGACAGGGCCCCACTGGAAACAAACACAGAGGACCAGTGAATGGTCATCTTCAGAGAGCAGGGCAACCGCGGTTGGTGACTGCCATTTGCATCATTACTGGCTGACACGAGCAGTGCCCATGAGGGCCCTGGATGTAAGGCTTCCAAAGAGTTGTGGGTGTTCAGGGGACACTAGAGTGTGCATGCCAGGAAGGCAGGGACTCTGTGCTCCTGCTCCCTGTGGGCTGCACAGCACTTAGGACAGAGCCTGGCACTATCTGGGGAGAATGTTAATACTTGTTGAATGATATATTACTTAATTTCACCTTTTTTAAAAAAAAAATATCTTTTGCTGAGACATTACTCCATGGCTCTTTGGACTGAGAATCTGGAGGCTTTATTCATTATTAAGATCTGTTCTTTCTTTTCCCAAATTATTTATATGGAAATGTTCAAACGTGCAAAAACATTGAAAGAATAGTAAAATAAACAGTTATATACTCACGATCTAGGTTTAATAATTGTTAACCACTTATTGTATTTGACTTATTTCTTTTAATATCACATATATTTACGCGTGTTTATATTTGCATTTGTATGTAAGCATATGTTTATCTTATGCAAATGTGTGTAGACATACAAGAATATGTACATATGCACATATTTGCATAGACAGGTGGGCATCTGGATCAGGCAGGGTGCCATCAGAAGAGCAGAACCGCTGCGCGTCTGTAAGGCCGCTGCCTTCGTGTTTGCTGCTGGAGATCGAAGCCCACGAGGCAGGAGTCAAGAAGGGAAAAATCAGTGTCCGGTGGAGGAGCGCGAGGGCAGGCTGCACCCCGCTGGTACGGGCTGGCCCTCAGGAGGGCGGTGGTCTTCAGAGAGCAGGGGGTCTACAAAGAACAGACTCCGTCATTCTCGTCGCCCGCAACCTTGATGAGGTGGTGCCCTACTGAAGTCAGGGCCCTGCCTTGTGGAATCGAACCCGCGCCCCCGGCCAGGAGCTGGGCGGGCTGGAAGACGGTGGCTGCGGCCGGCTGCCTGCTCACGCCAACGCGGGAGAGGCGGGCCAGCTACCCGGTGACCCTGCGGGAGAGCCGGGACGGCCGCAGCATCCCTTCCACCCTCAGAATCTCCCAAGGAGGCCTTTTGTGGCCCACACGACAAGGGACACACGCGGAAGAGGCAATTCCGGGAGCACAGCTCTGCCTAGTGAGGTGGACGCACTGCAAAGCCACCGTTTCAAAGTAAGTTTCAAAGATGTTGCCACTTCACCTCTTAAGTGCTTCAACCTTCGTCTGAAAGGTCTGTTCTTTCTTTCTTTATTTATATTTTATTTTATTTTTTTGAGACAGAGTCTCACTCTGTAGCCTGGGCTTAGAGCACCGTGGTGTCAGCCTAGCTCACAGCAACCTCAATCTCCTGGGTTCAAGCGATCCTCCTGCCTCAGCCTCCCGAGTAGCTGGGACTACAGGCATGCGCCACCATGCCCGGCTAAGTTTTTCTATTTTTAGTTGTTTGGCTAATTTTCTTTCTATTTATAGTAGAGACGGGGGTCTTGCTCTTGCTCAGGCTCATCTCGAACTCCTGACCTCAAGCGATCCTCCCGCCTCGGCCTCCCAGAGTGCTAGGATTACAGGCGGGAGCCACCTCGCCCGGCCTCAAAGGTCTGTGCTTAAATGGCAGAGAGAACAGCATCTGAGGAACTTATAAGGGCAAATGCTCGGCTTTCACATGTAGTGTGGAGATGTGTTTGAAACAAGACCCTGTTGTAGTTTGGTATTACTCTCATTTAATATAATTTCTTCTTTTTTTACAAAAGATTTTGTTAAATTCATCTGGCCTGGTCTGGCATTGATTTTTATTTTCTTCCACTAAGTGCAGAATGAAATTATGAAAATCGTTTTGATAAATACCAAACTTTATTTTTCCCCAGGAAAAACTGGTTAGCATAAAACTTCTGGTGAGGAGACTGCTAATAGCTCAAGGTTTAAAATGAGTCTTTTGACAAATGTGTTTTTTTTTCTCCCATTCTCAAGCTGTTATGACAAACTTTCCATCCTGTAAAAGGAAAACATTCCAAATCTTTCTTCTTGAAGATCTGTATTGGAGCTCTTATAAAATATCACTCTCTCCTGTTCTGTTTTCTTGGCATTCCTTAGATAGCCAGTGCTGGAGCAAAGACTAAAACTATTTAAAAAATTATGCATTGTCTCTCATTAGAGTCAAAATATCCCTTTAGCTGCTGGAACTTGAGCTGAATTAGGAGCAGCAGTTGAAGAATTTGTAACCAAGCAAAACTCCATAGCAACAAGTAATTAAAGTTGGTTATAATTGTAAGACATTTATTAAGGATCTTTTTTTTTTAATTCTTAAGAAAAATCCGACATGAAAGAACATGTCTCAGAATTTCAAGGCACATAAGTTGGCAACAAGTAAGAACCATTCATGTTAAGTTCAGTCATTCAGAAAGCGGGTGCATATTTTAAGCTTGAGAAAAAGCTTTGCTTTAAGAATTCCAGCCCAGTCGGCTCCCTAATTAAGCCCAGGTTGAATTCTGCATGTAAGCTGGTTGCAACCCTGAGTGGGTTCTCCCTCAGTGTGAACATGATTACTGGCGGCCTAGTTTTCAGACTAGTCCACAAAGGCTTATTTAACCCACATACACCCAAATTACAGCTCTAATCATAGTATTTCAACTGCATCTAGCTACATTGTTTTATGGAAAATGCATCCTGAATTCCATGTTGCAACGCCAAGAGCACATCTTCCCTCATTCCAAGAGTCAGAGCAGGAAACTGTAGTGGGTTCACATTTTACTTTGTAAGACATAACTCTAGGTCAGCACTTCCCTCAGCGTCCCCAGGAATCTTCTCAACAAAAAGGTGGAGGGCTAGTGGGAAGAGTCTATGGTCAAATAAACTTAGGAATTGCCACATACCTTCTCTCTCTCTTAGGTAATTTCAGTTTATATTAGTTTATCAACTCTCGGAGGAGCCCTACAGTAAAGACAACTGCTTGGCCTCTTTTTTTTTTTTTTTTTAACCTAATGTTTCCCAAAGATATTTAACTACAGAATAGTTTTTTCTAAGGAAGATCTAAAAAACCCTGGCATTGTTAAATTCGTAAAGGACTAGTGTTCCACAAATGCACCCTGTGAAATACTGTCCCACCATGGTCACCCCCTAGAGTGAAACAAATCATTGATTCTCAACCTTGGCTGTTCATGGGAATCATCTCAAGGGTTTTCACACCTTGCTCCCTGGCCCACAGGTTCCGATGTCCCTGGCAGGCGTGTGGCCTGAGCATCAGGGGGTGCTTACGAGCCGCATAATTGTTCATTGTTAAATTGTTCCAGGGGACAGACGTGAGGCTCAGGGTGTGCTGTTTCTGCCCCTGATCATCAGCAGCATTGCTGACCCCCCAGGCTGGCTGGTCCCCAGTCTGTCCTGCCAGCCTGACACGTGTCACGGGGCTAAGAGCTATGCTTTGCAGGTTATGTGAAATCTACTCTTTAATTTTAAAAAAAATCCAGAAAAAGTATTGTTTTATTTTCTGTGCTGCCATCCACTAATTCATGGTCATTAGGATGTTTCCTCCAGACCCTCATGGGCCCTGTGCATGCTTGCCTTCATGGGCCCCTATCTCCATTAAAAATATTAAAAATTATATTTTACAATTCCACTGGGATAAAGGCAAATATAAGCCAGGCAGGGTTAAACATTAAAATATTTTCTTCAATCCTGAAAGTTCTTTGTCTCATGACTTTAAAAGAAGTTAAAATATTTTTAACTTCTTTTATTTTTAACTTTTATAGGGCCCCTAACGTATCATGGGCCCTATGCCAGCCCTGGATGTGACCTCAGGAAAGGAACGTGGACCAAATGTCATATTCTTTCATGCTGGGTTAAGTGTAGAGTGTCAGTAATTTGTAACCAGGTTGTGTGGTGACTTGCCATTGGGTTTATGTACACAGGACTCAGAGTCACCAGAGATCTCAACTGTAGACTCATCCACTAGCCTAAGGGAGGAGCAAAGGCTCTCTAGAGCAATAAGAATCAGCATATTAAATACTAACGAGTAGGGTCCGTTGTTTTGTTCTATTTAAAGTGACTTATTTAAGTCTTGCTCTCTCAATGACATGGATGAACCTAGAGGACATTGTGCCAAGTGAAATAAGCCAGGCACAGAAAGACAAATACTGCATAGTCTCACTTGTACAGGGAATCTAAAAAAGTTGAACTCACAGAAGTGGAGAGCAGGTGGTGGTTACAAAAGGCTGGGGGTGAGGGGTGGATGAGGAAAGGGGAGATATCTGAAAAAGGGTGCAAAGTTTCAGTTAGACAAGGAGTAAGCTTTAGTGACCTCTTGAACTGAATGGTGACAATAATAAATAATACGCATTGTATATTTCAAAATTGCTAAAAGAGTAGATTTTAAATGTCTTCATCACCAAAAGAGTACATGCAGTAATGGATTTGCTAATTAGCCTGATTTAATCATTCTACATTGTAAACATGTATCAAAACATCACATTGTATCCCATAAATATATACAATTATTATTTGTCAATTTAAAAAAAATTTTGTTAAAAAGTCTTGCTCTCTCCAATTAAAGTGATATGGTGTAGATTCCTGATGCTACTCAAAGTGTAGTCTATATTCCAAGAGTGCCTGATATCATCTGGGAGCTTGTTAGACGTGTAGACTCTCAGGTTCAACCTCATGTCTAATGAACTAGAATTTCCATTTTAATAAGAACCCCAGATAATTCATAGGCACATTCAAATTTGAGATGCCCTCTTATGGATAATTCATTTACATAATCAGGCAAAAGAATTGGTGATTCGTCGTCCCAAACGAGGGGCAAGGATGTTAGAGCTTGGTGAGAAACCTACCACTCACATGAAAGGCTGTGCAGAAGTTAACTTGCTTCCCAGTGGAGCTTCAGGGGCTCAAGTCAGCTTGACCTTGGCCAAACACCATCACCAATAACAAGCCTAAGGTAAAAATAGCGCCTGTCGTTGCAAAAGGAGGTGGAAGGGTCCCCGTGAGGAGGCTGTGAGCCAGCGGAGGGGTGGGGATCAGACAGTCTGCCGTCATCTGGCAGAGCTTTCTCAGGTGTTGCACGGTCTTGGCCACTGGGCTGGGATTCAAGGAAAAGGCCACGTTCTCTTGGGGAGGGCTTGGGAGGAGCCAGACAGAGCAAAATAAAGCAAAGCAGAGCCCAGGCCAGGGACCTGAGGCTCACAGAGACTGATGAGACTGCAACATGGGACACAGGGCACTCTGAGGATGGAGAGGCCACCCAGGACTGCGTCACCGTGGGCCAGCTGCTGGACCACTCTGGAACCAGGGCTGGGGCAGAGCCATTATGAGGATGATACAGGAGTCCAGGCAGGGGAACGCTGGGGGCTCCTAGGGATAAAAAGCTACAGACTAACAGTGGAAGTCGTTGGAGATAGAAAGTCACCCCAAGAACCTCCTCCTCCCCAACATACACACCAACATAACAAAGTGTCCTTGTGGAAGGGCCATTCGAATCTTTGCTGCAGGAAAATGCCAGACCTACTAGGTAACCCTAGCATGGCGTGCCGCCTGTCATCTGACTCCCTTCTTATCGCTTTTTCTGCTTGCGTGATAGGATGGCTTCTCCCCACCCCATGGGGCGTGGCCAAGATAGTGCAAAACCCTACTTCCCCTTTTGGGTTCCAGCTGGCAGGCGGTACAGCTTAAAATGTTGGCCCATTTTTTTCATGTTGTTTTAAAATACATTATTTAGTTTTTTGGCAACTGGCAATCGATATCTGTGATTATAAAAAGCTATATGAGTCTAACTTCAGTGCTGGGGCACTCATGTAGATATGGCATAGACTCCTGAGCATCCCCGCTGTTATTCTAATCTGCTTGAATAAAACTATAAACTATATAAAAATGCTTTATTTATTTTTTGAATAGACAATAAATGTATGTGGGACAAAGTTCAAAAAATGGCAAATGCTGTATAAGGAAAAATACCCTCCACACACACACCTTTGGTCTTCTCCAGGTACACAGTTCCCTTGTCTCCTGATTTTCACTAGCTGTATAATCTACACTCCTGGAACCAGAATGCTTTGGTTTTAGTCCTACACCCTAACGGACTCAGTGCTCACAGGTGGTCTCCTTGCTGTACTTTTTTCCATTGAAAAACTGGCTGAATGTCGTCCTCTAGTAGTTGCTTCAAAAGTGGTTCCTGGAAACTACGCTCCGTAAGCTTTTGCAGATTCAGAGACACTTTTCTGCTGTCTTATTCCTGCTGCATGCTACAGGACACTATGGAATTCTTGTGTGCACCTTTTTTTCTCTAGGACTTTTTAGACTTTTTAGATCTTGCTCTACTGACTTCACGTGTTGACTGAGGCTGCAAACCTCAGTCAAAGTGAGGAGCTGAGTCTTCCTTTATTTTTGGGAATTGCACTTGAATTACATCTTTACTTTTTATTTTTATATTTTGGTAGGAATGTTAGATTTATTTGTTTTTAATGACAGATAAAATTATATGTATATCCTGTGCATACATTAATGGAATGACTAACTCTAGCTAATTAACGTATGCATTAGTTCACGTGGTTGTCATTTTTTGTGCTGAAGAACACTTTACATACACTCTTTTGGCACTTTTCAAGAATATAATAAGTCGTTAACTATAGTTACCATGTTGTACACAGATGTCTTGAATTTATTCCTCAGACCTAACTGGAATTTTGCACCCTTTGATGGATATCTCCCCAATGCACTCCCCAACCATCTTTAAATATTTTTTTTTGATCCGTTATTTTGTAATCTTCTCTGGAGACATCAATTATGTGTGAGTGTGAACTGCTATGTATGTCTTGCTTATTTCTCACTTTTCTCTGTGATCCTTTTACAACTCTTGGCCCATATCGATTTCGTACTTCCTGTCTTTCTCTGTCCCATCACCCACTACCTTCCGTGGACTTTAGCGGTAGCGTTTCCCTTCCACGCTGCTCCCTGTGTGGCACTCTCCTCTGTAATTGTTCTACTCCTCATCCACCCCTTCAAGACCTCTCCCAGCCATGCATATCCCATTCTCTCATTTTACCAAGTCATTCCTGAGCTTTACCAAGTCATTCTTTGAGCTCTGGTTTTATACAGAACTCATTTTTTTTAAATCAGGTTCTCCATTTCTTCATTAAAATTTTTAATGAAAATTTTTTTTAATGAATTGCCAACCTTGGCAATAGGTTGGATTATAACAATGTTTATCTGACCTGTGGAAATGTTTCTCTACGAGGCTTGCTTATCTGCTATATTCCTGTTTCTTTTCTCATTTGTCACATATTGCTTCTGTACAGGTTCTGTGTCGGTTCCTTCTTTACTCACACTCATTTATGAATGAGCTAAGCTCCCGGACACACTTCACACCAGAGTCTTCTGCGGTCTATGGACCAGGGCTTTCTCCCAGGCTAGAAGCAATTCCTCCCGGTGCCCAGTGAAGTTACTCATGACACAGGCTTTTGCGTGTGAGGTTTTTGCTTTGTTTTCGTTTTAGGTCTCTGATTTCCTCGGTCAACAGAGATCTGCGGTTGCAGAGGTGGCCTAGTGCAGTCGTTGAACACACCTTGTCCTGCTCACAGACCCATTTCTACAAACAGGGCATGTCTACGTGCACCTTTGTCAGTCCCTTGGTCCCAAACTGGGTTTGCAGAAGGTCATGTTGCTGCTCTACATGTTCATTTCTACATTTTCAAAGTTTGGAATTTTTTCTGTTATTGATTAAAGAGGGAAAGTATAGACGGTATGAGAAAAGGAAGGCTGTCCTTAAAACTAGGGGTAAAACCAGGATTGATGCATTTTCTCTGTGAATGAGTGAGTTAGTTCAATTGTTATTCTTTTCCCTTAGGCTATGCGAACAGTTATGCTTGACTCCCATTTGTTTTTTGTTTTTGTTTTCTGTGCACGTCATAATTCCTACTTGCTCCTCAGAAACCTTCACCAATCCTCTGCTGTTGCCATGGGCAGAAACATTCACCAGAGTCTCCACTATTGTTCAGTGGACAGGCAGGAGGACACTTTTGTTCTTAGGATCAAACTATAGTTTGTAGTCCACCAGTTGCAAGGCAGGAGTTTTAATTCGTAGTTGATACTTGTGTTTCTAACACAGACTATTCAGAACTCTGAGAACAGGAAATTTGATTATCTGTCCCCTTGAAACCTTAACCAAAAATTTGTCTTGTTATCTACCATAACGCTAGTGCTAAGCACAGCACCTGGCTCATAGTAGATGTTCAATATATATTTGAAACTGAATACACTTGTATTAATAGGCTTCTTCCAGAAAAGCAATTGAGTATGTAAATACAAGTATTATGCACAGCACAGTCTTGGGCATGTACGTTTGTGCCACATGTCAACTGGGCTGCTGTTGTTTTCCTTCTACTTACAATCTCAGCATTTGAGAGGACAGAGGGAGGTCTCACCACAGATTTCCTTAAAATATCACAAAAGGAAATGATAAGAAAGCTTAATGTCTCCAATCTTTAATCTATCCTTTTTTGACATAGTCAAAAACATCACATTTCCAAAAACATATGAACTCCAAAAAATATGACCGAATATGTAATGTAGGTATTGGTTTACTCTGCTCTTTTGTCCCTGAAGACTTTAACTTATTGGACCAAGATGAGCATCTCTTCCCATGGTACCTGAGGGTAGATGAGCCTGTGCTGCTGGTCTCAGGAGACTACCCAAGGGCCTGCACGCTGACTACAGCTGGGACCAGGCATGAGCATCAGCTTATGACAGATCCTTCCCTGGCCAACCTTCAGATGAGACACTGACACTTTGATTGCGGCCTGTGTGAGACTTTGAAGCAGAAGATTCAGCTAAACTATGCTCAGGTTTCTGACCCACAGGAACTGAGAAATAGTAAATGCGATGTTTGAAGCTGCTAAGTTTGTGGCAATTTGTTACACAGCAGTAGATAGCTAATACAGCACCACTTGGAAAACCACGCCTCCTCAAACTCCTTATACACTGAATTAGTTTCCTAGGGCGTCTGTAACAAACTGCCCTCCCCCTTCTCATCCGTGGTTTCACATTCATGGATTCAACCAACCATGAATTGAAAATATTTGGAAAAAATAACCCAAAGGTATAGTTGTATCCTTATTGAGCATGCACAGACTATTTTTTTCAAGTCATTCTTCCCTAAGCAATACAGTATAACAACTATTTACAGAGAATTTATATTGCATTAGATGTTATAAATAATCTAGAGATGATTTAAAGTTTATAGATATATGTGCATAGGTCATGCACAACTATTACACCATTTTATATAAGGAACTTCAACATTTGTGGATTTTGGTGTCCTGGAACCAATTCCCCATGGATAACGAGTGACAACTGTAATGCTAACTAAGTGGCTTAAAACAACAGAAATTCATCATCTCACAGTTTTGGAGGCTGAAAGTCTGAATCAATGTGTTGGCAGGGCCGTGCGCCCCTCCACCGAAACCCGAAGGGGAGAATCCTTCCTCTCTTCTTCTTACCTTCTGGAGGTTGCTTTGACCCTTGACCTCCCTCTGCTTAGAGCTGCGTTACTGCACTCTCTGCCTCTGCTGTCACGTGGTTTATCCCTGCGTGTCTCTGTCTTCACAGGCCATCTTTGTATGAGGACACCAGTCATCTTGGATTAGGCGCCCACCCCAGCCTGGTATGACCTCAACTCAGTTTAACTGATCACATCTGCAATGACCCCATATCCAAACTGGGAGTTAGAACCTTGTATGTCTTCTTGGGGGCAGTGGATGAAGAATTCAACCCACAGAGTATACCAAGGATGCTTTTAACTAGCATGCCATCACATTCTGCCTTAAACAAGCTTAATCTGTTTTGACCGCAATGTTTTCACAGCGCGTAAAGCTTTGTGTTATTCCTGGTTCAGGTGAGGCTGATTAAATAAAAACTGAGAAGTGAGATGTGGCAGGGACATCCATCACTTAGCAGATTTAGCCAGCACTCTCAAACCCAGGGAGGCACAACCACGGAGTAAGTGCTTCACCACGCAACCTTTATAATATTTCCGGTCGACATGGTTATTGCTCAGCAGAGGAAGGTGGTGGAGCATGGAGAAGATGGCATTTTGTTTTTATCTCTAATGTGAGTAACGGAAGAGCTAGCCAGTGTATGGACGTGGAAGATGACAAGTAGTTTAAGATGCAGTAAAATGTTTTATATAGTTTCCAGATGAATGTTTTAATACGGGTAGCAAGACCTTACATTTAGATATTGCTGCACAATTTACATTGCATTTCTTCCCTAGCAGTGTGCTTTTTACAGAGTGGGCACCCAAAACATGCCGACGAACTGGATTGCCATGGCAAGGCTGAGGATGCAGAGCAGTTCGGGCAGGAAATGTGCTCGGCAAGTATAATATTATTGTCTTCATATTCAGATGCGCGAGTAGAGACATCACATTACTCTTCTCAAGTTCATTTCCAAATGTTAAAACAGGTTGTCAGATTCGTGGTCTAGTACCCTTTGCCTTTGATATACTGCTCAGAACAGCAACAACAACAACAACAAAACAGGTGTGTTTGTGGGGGAAGGAATCCAGGTAAGGATGATGTAAGCCCCAAAGAGGACAGAGAGAGAGAGAGAAGAGAGTGGGTCTACACAATCTGGAAGGCCCAGGCATGAGGGAGGGAGGGCCGTCTATGACATTTCCCATGGCCTCTTCATTTCCCCGATGAGGTACGGTCTAGAACAGATATGCATATCAGATGTCCTCAGGAACCTGGGACCCTGCCTGGGCATTACCCCAGCAATGGACAAAAGCATTCTAATCAAAATCAGGACCCAACTGGAGAACAGGAATCTTAATTAGCATGCCTGTCAGTATCAAAGCTCTAAGCTTTTATTGGCCAAGTAAGCACCTTGGTACCTGAGCAAGCTCCAAGAAGGACCTCAACAAGTTGGGTTGTGAAGATACAGTGTCCCAAACAAACACTACTTTGTTGACTTTGTGCATTTTCTCTAAACATTAAAGATTCATCAGAGAAGCCTGTTGCTCCACCAAAGCTCTTTGTGTTTGGAAAGTCTTATGGAAGATATGCTCAAGCTCATAAGGATGGTGAGAGAGGAGGCGCTCTGGACTGGTTCGGTCCTGGTTTCTGATCTTGCTCTAAATAGCTGATGATCTTGGGCAAGTCCTTTAGCCTTGGCCTAGTGGACTCTGGTTTCTTGTATAAAATAAGACATATTGAACATGATAGTATATCACACTTACAACACTTCTGCAGTAACAGGCAGGCCAAAATGACTTGAACAATAAAGAATGTGTCGGCCCTGGAAGTGTAGGTGTGGAATAGGTTTGAGGTTTAATTGAACCTGGTGGCTCTGGCTCCATGTCTTTGATTCTCAGCCTCCAGCAAACTTTTTTGCTTATCCCTGGCCTCAATGGATTCATGTGCCCATTTCTGCACCAATTATTGGAAGAAACTGGTGTTCCCACCATTTGCTCAGACCACATTGGCTTTGAAAGGGAGAATGAGAGAGAGAGAGAGAGAGAGAGAGAGAGAGAGAAAGGAAGAGGAAGTTGAAGAGACTTCTTACTTCTATTTCAGAAGGTCTCTAAAGTTTCATCGAACTCTAAAGAGTCAGCAACTTTTATAAAATAATAAAAATAAATTAAAACAGAAAAAGTTAAGGAAACCAAAATAGAGGCATAATAGTAAAGAAAATTAATTCCAAATGATTTAGCTAACTATTCCTTCAGGTCTTCCAGTGATACTGTGTGCAGCTTAAGGACCTACATCTGTTGGCTCTTCATAAACTTCCAAAGGGACGTTGTGTATGAAAGGTCATCCTTCCCTATGATAATTTTGCCAGGATAAGCCTTTCCTCATGATATATGGCCCTGTTATCTCTTTCTAGAGAAGAGGCACTGCAAAAAGGTGCTAAGAGGAAAGTGAAGAGCTGCTCCAAGTTTCACACTCTTCAGTGTGTTTGTGCACATGTGTGCATGTGTGTGCATATGCATGTGTATATATGTGCACATGTATGTTTGTGTTCCTGTCTTAGAATCAAGGACTATCATTCAATAGCTATTGGCCAAGGTAATAATGAATTTCTTATTTGTTTGTACTAATCAGCTTCTTTCTAGACTAAATTTTTAAAGTCATTTTCAGAGTCCATGTCAAAATTACACAGACATTTTTAATGAGCTTATGACAGGTCCTGGAGCTCTTATAAACTTGCAATCGTATATGTGCCTCAGCACAAAGCTAGTTGGGTAATAATTCTATGATTTCTTTTACTGTTTCTAATGATAACCCTGTGGATCAAGATAGCTGTTTATATAGCAATCAAATGTTTTATTCAGCTGAAAAAAATGAGGCAGGCTCCTGGTACAATTGCATCTGTTCAGTGTAATGATGACCTTTGTGATTGTTGCTTCACACATTCTTGACTTAAGATACCATCTTTGGGCAGAGCACGTAGGAAGACTTGTCCAGATGATATGATTTAGCCACATTCATCTCAATGCTTGGAAAAGGACTTGCAAATGGCCTTCACAGGGGCCATTTAAACATTAGCAGGAAGATAAAATCTTTGAAATCTTAGAGTTTATTTAGCCCACTATCCTTGTTGCCCAGAATATGTCACCAAGTGTAAGTGACACTCACAAACATTCCCAAGGAAAAAATAATTTGATGTTAGCAAAATATAAATTGAATATCAGACCCTCGATGCTAGATTAACATGGTTTTCCATAACCTCTCTATGCTCACTTATTCAGAGCGAAGATACTCAAAGACTTCCCGGGCTAACATTCCTGCCAGCAACTACTGCATTTACTTTATTAAGTATTAAAGAATGAGGAGAGAGCTTACCCAAACTACTTTTGTTCATGGTGCTTAAGGATAATTTGCTCTATTTCAGGCTCTGCTTTTAGAGCTCAGACCAATAAAAGGAAAACCACAAAGAAGCACATTTTTAATACACATCTGGCACCAAAATTAAGGGATGTGAGCTAATCGTGACTCAAACATATCGAATGAGTAACCCAGACGGCCTAAGTGCTAGGTTGCGCCTGGTTTTCAGAAGGTTGTTTTTCATGCTCACAAGGACAACATTTGAAATCACTGCTATATAAATGAATCATAGTTATTACACGGCTTGTACCAACTAGTATAAAATGATATTTACAGAAATTACAGGCTTTGAGCAACAGGCTTCATGCAAGAAAGGCGTGTATAGTGCCAAAGCTAAGGGTGGTGTATACTTAGACCCAGTAACTCCACCTCTAGGAAATATGTCTAAGGAAATTATCAGATACCCAAAATGTATGTTCAAGTGTATTTAATTTCTTATTATTTATTGTAGTTCAATATTGAAATATTAAATATTTTACAATAAAGAATTGATTGGCTTCCTCAGACTACAGAATAGTATTCGCCCATTAGGAAAAAATGCTCATAATATTATTAAGGTGCTAGTTTCCTGTGGCTGCCATTACAGATGACCACCAGCTGCGTGGCTTAAAACAATGGAAATGTATTCTTTCACACTCGCAAAGGCCAGAAGTCCAAAATCGAGGTGTTGACGAGGCCATCCTCCCTCTGGAGACTCTAAGAGAAGATACTTTCATACCTCTCCCAGCTTCTGGTGGCTCCAGGTGTCCCTGGGCTTGTGGCATCATCACTGTGACCTCTGCTTCTGTGGTCACATTGCCTTCTACTGTCTGTGTCTCTGTGTGTCCCTCTCTTTTTATTAGGACTCCTGTCCCTGGGTTAGGATCTACCCTAAACCCAGGACGATCTCATCTCAAAATCCTCGACTGAATTGTACCTGCAAAGACCCTTTTTCCATTTAAGGTTACATTCACAGGCTCTGGTTGAACATGTCTATTTTCTGGGGGGAGTGGGGCGAGAGGGCACGCTCGACCCACTACAGTTAGTGACAAAGCAGCGTATATGATTCTATGCAGTCCTACCTCCATGATGTGAAGACACAGACATATAACAGGGTGTGACAGTGAGGATGAAAAGCCCCTGCCGCCACCCCCACATACAGAATTTTCAAAGCAAATGCAGGAGAACCTGTGGTTTGAGGCATGGACCTCTTAGCAGGACCACAATGTGCAAAGGGGTCAGCGGGAGGGAGGGGGTCCGAGGGAGGAGGATTCTAGTGGAATGGCTGCCCGCTGTGGGAGCCGCCCTTGGGGAGAGGGAAGGGGTGCTCGGCCTGCCCCACATCCTGGGAGGGAGGGTCACGGGGACCCTTTGAAGCAGTGATGCCTGGTGTCCCATCACGACTGCGAAGGGGAAAATGACGGTGGATTGGACCCAATGGCCATAGGAGACCACGAGAGCGAGGGAAGAGCAGTGCGAGGGCTTTGGAGGCAGGACTGGGACAGGGCTGCTTTGGGGAGACCCGCTTGCCCGAGGGGTCTGGCAGGACGAGCAAATGCATGCGGGCTTCCCGGGGCCAGACGTGGGTAGAAGGAGAAACCGGCGTGTTCCTTTCCTGGGGCTTGCTGTCAGAAACTGAGGGGCTCGTGGCAACACGTGTTTATTCTTTCACGGTTCTGGAGGCCAAGCGTGTGAGTCAAGGTGCGGGCAGGCTCTGACTCGGCCTGGAGGCTGCGGGGAGAACGTGTTCCATAGAGCCCTCCTAGCGCCCGCTGGCTCCGGCAGCCCTTGCCGTTCTTTGGCTTGTGGGGCTGTAACTCCAGTGTCTGCCTCCTCCATCGCGTGGCCTTTCCCCTCTGCCTCTGCTTTCTCTTCTACCAAGGACACCCATCATTGGAGTGCAGCCTGCCCTTACCCAACAGGGCTTCATCTTCACTGACTATATTTGCAAACATCTGATCTCCAAATAATGTCACATGCTGAGGTTCCACAGGGACAGCCCAGGACAAGAGGGGCCATCCTGGGTGAGTCCAGGCTGGCTGCGAGGAGGGGCGTCGGGGCTGCAGAAGGAGGGTGGGTGCACCGTGGGACGGCCCAGGGCTGAGCGAGGAGCCGCAGGGACCGCTCGACACCGAGCTGTGTCTGCCCAGGGCCGGGCCAGAGCACCCAGGAAGGGGGGAGCACAGGGCGTTTCTGAAGAGCCCGGGAGGAGAACCGTCTTTACCACGAGCCAGGTCAGGGCTCCCCAGGGCCCCAGGAGCTGTGCAGCCCCCACCCCTGCCTGCAGCGTTGTGGAGCGCAGCACCCCTCCCTCACTGCAGGCTCAGCCCCGCGTGTTTCTGAGACGGGGAGGGAAGAAGTGATGATACTCGGCTTACAGTGTGGGCTGCATCACGGGACACACGCTCACATGCATGTGTCAGTGTGTACCGTGCACGTATGTCCTACAACATGGCATTAGCCTAAGTAAAGACGTGAGTCTAGTGTAGGACTGAAATGAACCCTGGGGATTTTTACTATCTGAGAGCGGCGAGGCCAGCCCGCTCTCCCATTACTGGTCAGAGCAGGACCTCCACAATAGATTTTAAAGGGAGCACAAGAGGGACGAATGCATGTGGTGGGATTCTTGGAGACTTCATGCATTTTCCAGAAAACCTGGGTTTTGCTACCATGGGTGGTGATGAAGAGCTGAGAACGGCATATTCCTCACCCGACGGGCGGTAACCTCACCGCCCACCGGGGACGTGAGACTGGGTGATGTCCCTGCAGGCCTTGGCCTGGCAAGGGGCACAGGAGGGGCCTGGCGTGGCAGGGACAGACGGAAAGGGAGAGCAGGCTGGGTGGCAGGTGCGTGGCAGGTGGGCGGCAGGTGGGCGTCGGCTGCAGCAGCACCAGGACGCCCCTGCTGTAGGGAAGCGGCGGCAGCCCCTGTGCTCCGGCCATAGGGCGACACACGTTTTCCAGTTTTACTGCGACCCAGTTACGAAACCTGGAGGAGACACCAAGCCTTGCTCTCCTGGCCACAGGGCTGTGGCGCCCACAGCCCTGGACTCAGACTCCCGCTGCAGCCGGGGAGCCGCCCTTAGGGACCCAGCTTGTTTTCTGTCCCTCCTCCACCTTATGCACAAGGCCGTGCATAGCCGCGCATCACCTCCTCAGCACCCTCCTTCAGAGAAAAATAAGGCTCAGGTTTCCTATCTGTTCATTAATTTTGTTTTTCCTTTAGAGGCAGGTTTCATTTGGCTTCTCTGGATGCCAGTTTTCTGTTGCTCGAGAGCCAGGGGAGTGTCTCCTCGATGCCGGGAGAGAGAACGCCAGGGGTGCGCGAAGGGAGACTTGGACGGAGCCCCAGCTCCCTGTCTAACTGTGTAAGCTGAAAACACCACTCCTTCCCCCAAGGAAAAAGGAAAGTAGACAGGCAACGGGGTGAGTGCTTAACAGGGTCCTGTGGGGTAAGTGACGCTCCACTCCCGCCTGCACACAGTCCCAGGCTCGGACTCAGAACCAAGTCCCTCAGTTGGCCTTTGGAGCCACTTCTGCTGTTGCTGGATGAAGTAGTCCGTAGATGTCAGTCATATCCAGTCGATGGATGGTGCTGTTGAGTGCAACCATGTCCATACTGATTTTCTGCTGGCTGGATCTGTCCATTTCTGATAGAAAGGTGTTAAAGTCTCCAGCTATAATAGTGGGTTCATCTATTTCTCCCTGCAAGTCAATCAGTTTTTGCTTCACTTATTTTCTTTAATATTTTTTATTTCAGCATATTACAGGGGTACAAATGTTTAGGTTGTGTGTATTGCCCTTGCCCCACCTGAGCCAGAGCTCCAAGCATGTCCATCCCCCAGATGGTGTGCACCACACCCATTAGGTGAGTGAATCAATAAAATCTGGTATATGTATACCATGGAGTTCTACTCAGCCACAAAAAAACGATGGTGATACAGCACCTCTGGTATCATCCTGGATAGAGCTGGAACCCCTTCTACTAAGTGAAGTATCACAAGGATAGAAAAGCAAGCACCACGTGCTTCACTTATTTTGATGCTCTTTTATTAGGCACATACACATTAAGGATTGTTATGTCTTTTTGGAGTATTGAACCCTTTGTTATTATGCAATTACCCCCTTTGTTCTTGATAACTTTCCTTGCTCTGAAGTCTGTTCTATCTGAAATTAACATAGTGACTCTTGCTTTCTTTTGATTAGTGTTAGCATGTTATATCTTTTCTCCATATCTTTACTTTTAATCTATGTGTGTCTCTATATTTAAAGTGGGCTTTTTGTAGACAAGATATAGTTGGGTCTTGTTTTTTACCCACTCTGACAACCTCTGTCTTTTAATTGGTGTATTTAGACAATTGATGTGTAAAGTGATTATTGATACAGTTGGATTTATATCTACCATATTTGTTACTATTTTCTACTTCTTGCTCTTGTTCTTTGTACCTATTTTTGTGTTCTACACTTTTTCTGCCTTTGTTTTAATAGAGCATTTTCTATGATTATATTTTCTCTCCTTTTTTAGCATATTACATTTCTTTTTTTTTCTTTTTTTACTTTTTTAAAGTGATTGCTCAGAGGAGTTTACAATATATATTTACAACTAATCCAAGTCCACTTTCAAATAACATTTTACAGCTTCAGAAATAGTGCAAGTACTTTATAATGACAAAATCTTCCTAATTTCTCCCTCCTTTTCCTTATATCATTGCTGTCATTCAATTCATTTATATGTAAGCATATTTTATATACATACCTACCCAGGAATGGTGCAGAACACCCTGTGAGGTAGAGGATGAAGATGAAGGTGGCATCAAAAGAGAGAAGAAGAAAAGGATTGGGTTTGGGGTATATATGCAAACTCATGGATATGAGTTTGAGAAATCTGGGAGTCTTGAACCTGTGGCTTCTCTCACCGACCTATTGCTGCTCCATGTTAATAAATATGGTTGGTGAAACAATCAGAATGAGCAGGTTTGGGTGGCTTCTTTTTCTCTGCTTGTTGGCATCTCCAGGAAGACTGGTTCTTATACTGGACAGCCCATTCCGTCAGCTGGGTGATTTGGGAGGCTGAATTGGGACTGTGGCAACTGTGAGGCTCTGGAGACACAGCAGAAGCACTCCTGCTATTCTGGGAATGAGGTAGCACTGGGTGGGAATGTGGGGGTAGATGTTGTCAGCAGTTAATAATGTGAGCCTGTCTCTCAAAGTCTCTGGGGTCCATGGAGGGTGTAATCTCTCTGGTGTGTCTAATGCCTCACGGTTGCCAAGTATGGACTGAATGTTTTTCTCATCCCCCACCACACCCCCAAATTCATATTTTGAAGCCCTAATCTCCAAGGTGATGGTATTTGGAGATGGGGTTTGGGGAGGTAATTAGGTTTAGATAAATTTGAGATAGTGGGGCCCTCATGATGGGATTAGTGTCCTTTTAAGAAGAAGAAGAGGGACCAGAGCTTGCTCTCTCACTGCTGTGGGAGCACATAGCAAGAAGTCAGCCATCAGCAAGCCAGGAAGACAGCCTTCACCAGGAATCAAATCTACTGACACCTTGATATCAGACTTCTCAACCTCTGGAACTGTGAGAAATAAATGTCTGCTGTTTAAGCCACCCAGTCCATGGTATTTTGTTATAGCAGCCCAAGCAGACTAAGACACTGCCATTATACCCCTGTCTGTGTGTGATCCTGGAATCCTTCAAATCCCAGTTAGAGACTTCATGTGCTACTTGGACCAATAGCCACAGCTGCTACCATGGCAACCACAGTTGGGCTCCTGACCATGCAACACTACTTTCAGGTTGTGTTTAGACTTTGGACCTACTTTGCCAAATATCTAGAAGCATCACTTCCTCAACCAAATTCTCCCTCTCTTCAAGCAGTCTGATGTGATAAGGGTGTTCAGTAGAGAAAATGGAGCAAGCAAGCAAGAAAGAACTTGGACTCTCCACAGTATGGAACATTCTGTAGAGAATTCATACTTTGCACCTTTCCCACTTCTCTTACATACATTCCCTGTAGGCACTAGAACCTAATAGTCACTAAAGAAATGAGACAACTTATTGTGAAATGTGTTTATTATCCTCATGAACAAAATTAAATCTTTTGCTGTGAAAGGAAAATAACGTGGAACAGAACAGCTATACAAAACTGCCCCCAAACTTAAGGAGGACGCCAACTGATTTTTAAGCTGAAGTGACCCTAAAGGTGACAAGAACTGATCATCCAGCTTTTCATACATGGTAACCCAGGCGATGGAGGAACAGTGTGGTGTACAACATGTTGGCACCAAGTCAGGTCACACCGAGACATTCCAGGGATGGAAAACAAGGAGGAACATTAAATATTTGAACATTGGCAATTTTTAATCCCAGCTTTGAAGGGCCAGGAGGGTAAACACAGTCCATGAATAAAGGCGAGTGTGCATTCCCAGGGCCTCCCAATAATGCAACATTGTCGTGCTTGTCTATGCGCCAATGATTTTGTAGTACAAAAAGTCACTCCAGACAGGTTGGCTCCAGCCACACCTGACTCTGGAGAGAGGCCAAAATTGTTCTGCTGCAATCCTCACGGCGGCACAATGACATTTTTATAGAGAGGTTTGCCGCTGTTTGTCTTGTGCTGTGATTTCTACGGAGGTCAGAGCTAGGAGGGAATCCTGGCAGTGACCACATTCCGAAACCCTACAACCAGGGGCAGGTGTGCACCACTCAAAAAAAAAAAAAAAAAAAAAAGGCACAAGTTCTCTTTGTTTAACTGAAAATTACTCATGTGAATTCTGGCCTGAAGGAATTAGATCGTGTTTGTTCTTAGAAACAGCCTTGGCTGAGGGTGCAGAGGGTGTGGGTCCCACAGTCCCCACCTGCATCTCTCATGAGGTGTCTGTTGCTGCCACAGCCAGTGAACCCCCTTTGTCCACTAAGTATATTTCTATTCTTGCTGGCCTACTACTGCCTAAGAGAAAGTACGGGCTAAGCTGCAGCCTGGTAGCTGTGCATAATGATGGAATTGGCTCCCACAGTCCAAGAGGATACATTTATAAAATAAATCAGACAGTTCCATTGCACTTCTTATTCATCTCAGCATTTTCCTGGGCCAACGACCATTACTAAGCAAGGATAGAACATTTCAGGCCTAGTATTTGTTTGCTACTATCCTCCCTCTCCAGAAGAAAGTTGGCAAAAATGTTTGGAAAAGGCTGGTAAATTCAAAGATTGACAAGTTACAAAAATATGTAAATTGATATATGTTACTGTATATGCAGTTAATATTCTATTCCATCCATAAAAGAAGTCACACCTTCTCTCCACAGATGTTTAAAGATTGGTCTTTTATAGACCAGAGTGTTGGAGGTAGGTGGGCCAGGAGGAGATGCCGCATAGAGATTGCAAAGATAGAAAGGGTTTCACAATACATACACCAAAACCAAAGGCAGGGCAAAAATAAACTACAGATCACTATCACTCAGGGGTGCTGAATGAACATCCTAAATGAAATAGTGGCATAAAGAGTAGTAAAACCATGACCAAGTGGGATTGTTCCAAGAATGCAAAGATGGTTTAATACTGGTGATTTGTTAACATAATTCACCATATTTTGTTATCAAAGAAAAAAATATGATCATTTCAAGACATTTAATAAATATATGTTTATGTTATAAACTCTTAATAGTGGAAGAATAGATACAACCTTAATGTGATTAAAAATGTAGACACCCCTTACACTAAACCAGAAGTCAGCATTGTACTTAATGGTGAAAAGGTAAAATGCTTCTTAGAGTGCTATCAAAGTAAGGAACAAGACAAGGATACTTATCACCATGCTGTTATTTAACCCTGTTGGAATATAGTCATCAAAGAAAATAGGAAAAAAGCAATATTTAAAAAATAGAAAGAGATTCCATTTATAATAATAATAAAACAAATTATGCAAATAAATAAATTTTAAAAGAAGTGTGCAGAACACATGTAAGAAAATTCTAAACTTCTTTTGAGGGATATAAAAGAAGACTTCAGTAAATGGAAATGTATATCTCAGTCTTATAGAGCAACTCAAAAATCTAAAGATGTCAATTTTTTCTAAATTAATTTATAAATTTGATGTAATTTGATTCAAAATGCCAATAGAATTTTTTCATAACTTGATAAGCTGATCTTACAGTTGAAATAAAATGAGAATATGGCACTATCCAGGAAAATTCTGAAAAAAAAAAAATAGAAGAACCGGGAAGAGGTAGGGACTAGTCTTATCAAATGCTGTAGTAAGTAAAGCAGTTCACTACCGGAGCAGAATTACACAGTCACATCTCTATCTAGGCCAAATGACTAATAATGACTCCGTGCACCATTCATCCAGAAAGTAGTTTCCGGGGGTCTGTGATGTCCTAGCCAAACGCAGAAGACCTCAAATGGGTTCCATCCAGTCCTGGTGAGAGAGCATGATCAGGTTTGGGGCTTCTCACATCCTCAAATTCTCTCACCTCTCAAGGGCAGGCCTGGCTCCAGGACTGGCACCCGCTGGAGCCCATTTCTAAATAAGTAAATTGGAGAACACAAACCCCGCCCCTTGGGAACTTTCCTGGTGATACCTGCATTGACAGAGAGCACTCTTTGCTGTTGATTCCCTAGACTGAGAAATATGAAGGAAAAGAAGCAACAACAATATTTTCATGATGACAGTGATTAACTGTGATACCTCTTACTCTATAGCGACCAGACTATTTTTTTTTATTCATTAACTTTATTTTTTAGAGCAGTGTTACTTTTTTAAAGAATGAGCAGAAAGTACAAAGAGTTCCCATCTCCTCCCTCTCCCCATCCTAGCCTCACCCCACACAATTTCCTCTCTTAGTGACATCTTGCACCAGTGTGCACATTCGGTACAACTGATAAACCAATACTGGCCTGTTTGCATTAGGACTCACTCTTTGTGTTGTACATTCTAGGGATGTTGACAAGTGCATAATGTCACAAACTACCATTTTGGGATCATACAGAATAGTTTTTGCTGCCCTAAAAGTTCCCTGAGCTCCACCAGTGATTTTTCAAAATTAAAATTAGATGTAAAAGGAAAGACAGAACTCTTCTGACACTGACTTGCTCAGGACCGATTGTCTTTTTAGTAACAAGGAATTTGCAACCATTTTTAAATTGACCTGAAACACGCCAAACGCAGTCACTTCATGAGTCTTTGACTCCTAAAATCCTTAGCTGACACCGATCTTCTCAGGCCATTAGTTTCTCATCTAAAAATTTCATATTTATGTTAAATCGGGCAATGAAAGAGAGAGTCTTACAGGAAAAGTAAGGCGTTTATTACAGATTGGAACTGATCAAAAGAAAAATTATAGAATTTATCAAATATCTGTCTTCGTTGCAACTTCTCTTCCTTCCAGTGCATTTGCTGTCAAAAGAAAAGAAAAAGGTCAAATCAGATCACGGTGGCACACACATATTCCTGCAGTGGTGCCCAAGACCTGGGAGTCCTGGGCACTGTCCAGAACAGGTCCGATGGCACTGGGGACTAGAGCAGCTACACACAGCGGCAGCTCCTCGAACAAACAAAAGGGGCGAGAAGGGGTGACTGAGTCTGGGTGACAGAGATGCAGCCCTATAAAGGAAGCCCAAGTCTCAAAACGGGAAGAATCGGAGAGGCCCCTGAGAGGCCGTGGACAGGTGTTGGGCTCAGTCTGGCCTAAGGTGGTACCTGTGGCGTGAGGTTGGGAAGGAAGGAACCAATCAAACTGGTGAAGGAGGAGATTGGCCACAGCAGCGGTGCTCTGAGGGTGTGGAGCTGCTGATGGGAATATCCATCCATCCATCCATCCATTCATCCATTCAGTAAACATACATGCTAGAGCATTTACAAAGATCAACAAGGCCTCGTTCTAACCTAGAAAAAAAATTCCACAAGCTAGTGGAGACGACAGAAGCAGTCAGAGCACAGCATAGTCCGTGCAGTTGCAGAGGCACCCACGTGCAGGAAGCCCGAGGACAGGGGCTCCCGGGGAAGACATTGAGCTGGACTCAGGGCACGCGGGGGCAGGTGTTGTATTCCGGCAGGAGGGGCTGGGGATGGAGGCGAGACCCAGCTGGGGGCCCATGGGAATAGTCAGCTGCGAGCCACTTTCCTGGGTAAGTTGGGAGACAGAGTAGAGAAGGCACATGAAGCTGGGGACAGGGACACAGGCAGTGACCACACTACTGGGGGCCGGGGCTGCCTGCTCGCGTGCCACATGGTGAGGGAGCTGAGACTCCAGCCTGTAGGTGGGCAGGGCCCTTGGCCTGGTGAGGGCTCGTGCTAAGATAACTCTGGTGACAGTGCCCAGGTACCCTTGAGGGGAGCAAGGTATCCACCAGGAGGATACCGAACATACCAGGCTAGAGATGACGAGGCCAGGACCAGAGCAAACAGCATGGAGAGGGGGCAGAGGAAGGACTGCAGGGCTTGGTGACCAGTGGGTGAGGGAGGGGAGGAGGTCTGAGAAAAATCCGTTTCTGGCCTGAGTAATTGGGAAGATGTGTGGGCTGCGGGAGGAAGGGTCAGTCTCCCAGGGAAGAATTCTGTTCTGAGCACGGAGTGGAACATCTGGAGGGAGGTGCCTGGAGTCCTGGTGCAAGAGGGACAGTGTGGAAGCAAGGGTTGGGATAATCCCCAGACAGCTGGCATCAGAGCCGGGGGTGCCTGGGTGGCCGGGAGGGGAGGGCAGGGAGCACAGGGAGTGGTGTGGAAGCCTTGGGAACATCATCGTTCGAGGAGCAGCAGGGAGAAGAGGGCTCCGTGGGGAGCAGGGGAAGTCTGGGCCAGAGGGGAGAGAGTGAAATCTCGGGGCCAGAGCATTTCAGGAGCACAGCGGGTATCAGCGCCAGACTGGCCATGACCTTCAGCAGGAAAAGGGGTGGACGTGGGGTGCGGGGCGGTGAGGAGGCAGCTGCGGAGCCGGGCAGGGACAGAGACTGCATGAGGTCCCAGCAGCTAGTGCAGATGGGGCTGGTTTTTAAAGACGGGATGAGAAGAGAACAAGGGAGATCAAAGAGAAGCCAGGGATAAACCAGGCGCAGGGAACCCGCTCTACGGTCAGCCCTCGTGATGCACAGATTCCACATGTGTGAGTTCACCTCTCACTAATATTTATTGGTGCCCCAAAGTCAGTAGTCCTGGCGCTTTCTCATTCATTTCCCAGACGTGCGTGGAGCAGCAAAACATTCGAGTCATGCCACCCACGCGCTCCCAGCTGAGGTTAAACAAGCCTGCTTGTTTTGGCTGTCATGCTGTGAACTTTCTGAGGTCTATTCGGTGCCATGCTTTTGCATTTTTGCTCTTTCTGTTGATGATTTCACTGCTCAGAACAGCCCCGAGTACAGTGCTGTCGAGTGTTCCTGGGTGCAGGAAGGCTGTGAGGTGCAGCTTACAGAGAAAACCTGCGTGTCGACGAGACAAGCCTCGCCCAGGCGTGAGTTCCGGTGCCGTTGGCCGTGGGTTCAAGAATCCACAGCACGTATTCCATAAGGCATCTGGACAGAAGCACACGTGCAACAAGGGGGAGGAAAATGTCACGGCCAGCGGCTCGAGGGAACCTAATCCCGTGTTCCCTGCAAGAGCAGCAGTTCGCTACTCACTAACTCAGCGACCTCAGCAACTGTGTGGGCCGTAACCGCCGTGAACGACAAGGCCCGGCTGCACTCGGCGGCGCCACTGGGGGAGTGTTCCGTGACCGTGGGTCAGAGCAAGAGGTCAGTAGACACAGCTGCACAGAGACCGTTCTGCCTCTGGACCGTTCTGCCTGGCTCTTTTCTGTCTTCCACGTGGTTCCGGCCCCCTTCGGTAGACGGGTGTAAGGGAGATCATGACAAGGTCTGGTTCCCGAATGTCGAAATCGCTCGGCAGCCTCACTGGGTGGCCCAGGTGTCAGGGGCCAGCCCTGCCACACAGTTGGTGGCAGGTAAGTGTGGTGCTAACTTCCAATCAAAGTCTTTGCTTTCTAGTTGGTAACCACGTTTCCGCTTCACCTATAAACTGATAAAACTCTAAGCCCCGCCAACTGACTGAATGGACCCCCATCTTGGACAAGGGGACCCCACGGAAACCTTAAAAACTGAGTTCCTGGCCAGGAGGGGACAGGAGGTTGGACACACCTCATTATATCCCCTCCCTTTTGTGGTTTAGACACGACGACTGCCCAGCATGAATGTTAACACAGAGATCACAAGACCAACAGAACATACTTTGCGGCCATAAGATACCAAATTATAAGCAGGGCCTAAGGCCATGCCAGCAGAGGGTTAAGTCACACACCCTACACTCAAACTGTGTTCTAACTGCCACAAGGTTTTCCTTTTTCTCCAGCAGCTGAACAAGCACCGGCCCGGAGACAAGTGTGTTGAAACAGTCGCAGCTCCTCCACCCCAACACCGAGTGACTGACGACCTCCCATTCCACAAGGCACGGCTACAGCTTCCATCGGCCGAGCCACTGATTTCACTAACTTTCTCCTGATAAGAAGACCACCGACCATGGACCAGTTCTGGCCAGTTCACAGAGCCTGTGCACTTGGGTGCCTTCATGTCCCTGCTTCACTTTTTGACACATAGGTCTAATTGCAATGCCTTGAAATGTTAAATCTCCACCCCAAAGCGAACATGGGATGCATGCAACATGCATGTTTATTCAATACGCATGTGTGAGGACCCCTGCCATGAATATTCATAGCCCCTCCCATAACCTGTCTAGTAAGGAAGCTTGGCCAGCCTGGTCCCCACACACGTCCCTCCCTGCTCACCCTCCCTCCTCTCCACATGCTGGCTTTGCTCCCCAGCCAGAGGCTGCGCTTCCCCCCTGCAGGCTGCAATCCCCTTCTAAAGCAATGAAGCTCTCTTTTCCAAATTTGTAAATTGCGTGATTTTTAAGTTAACACACCCAGCACATGACAAACGTGTCTTAGACAAACAGTCCTTGACGTTGTGTCCTCTCGTGCTGTTTCCTAAACATTGGAGGGGTGACTGTCATCACAGGAAGGGAAAAGAGGGGTGTGGGGACAGACAGCACCACGAGGTGAAGCCCAGTCCCGGCGCTACCTCCGAGAGCGGGGCTTCCGCATGCCTGTGCTTCCTCACCTGTGATCAGAGGGGACAGCAGTAATCACGCTGCTCTTGCGTCGTGCAGGATTTACGCATGGTCACGCACATACACGCAGATCCCTGCATACCTGAGGGCTGTGATCTTCAAGGGCGCAGGGGCCAGGCAGGAGGCGGGCATTGAACGAACATTTGTTGAACAAAGAGATAAACTCCTAAGACGGATTCTTTCCACCACGCGCTTATTGAAAAAGCCTCAGTCAGAACTGCCTTCTCTGCTGCCCTGGGCCACATTCAGAACTCCGTACTAATAGACAATATTGCGACGGAAAGGAAGGGGGGTCACTCGCGCCGCTGTGGCGTGGGTGCCGAGGGTCTCTGGCCACTCCGTAACGGAAAAGTCGGAGCTATTCCAGCGGCGGAGGTCAAGACCGTGTAGGACTCTCAAGTAGATTCCTTTCAACAGTGAGAGCTGGGACCTGGTTTTCCACATTTCCTCTTTCAGAGTAACAAATAAGAAATGAGTTCGGAGCTCTTTGTTTAAAATTACAATTCGCTATCCACTCTCATACAGTAAATCATTTTCTACCAGCCTTAAAGAATTCTTGGAACAGTGTTTAGGGCTCTAGGAATTCCCATAATAAATGAGCCCAAGTGTCTACCCTCACAGAGCTCCCCAAAATGTCATCCACAATTTGAAAATATCGAATTGTGGTTTTGGTCGTGCATCCACTCATCTATTCTCTCCTCCCGGCCTGACTGACTATATTCTACACACCGTTCTTAGCATGATGAAGTTGACAAAGGATATTGTTACTGATAATTTCATGTAGGAATACCATTAATGATATGTTTACTTATTATAAAACTAAAATAATTAGTAAGGACCACAAGGTAACGCATCTTCAAAGAGCTCATGCTCTAGTAGGGACAAAAGTAACCCAAAAATAGTAATAAGCCTTTGAAGGAAGAAACTGAGCCCTGAGAAGTTAGGGGACTGGTGGCCTTCGTGGGTGGGAGAGCAGGCGCAGAGCCAGGCTGGTCCATCCGGGTCTCTGCCAGACCGGTCCCTCGCTAGGCCCACGGTGCTGGCCCCGCCAGCCTCACCCTGTGATTCTAGGAAACTCAGAGCGCAGCGGGGAAACCTGCCCTGAAGGTCACGGGAGGGCAGAGACATAACTGGGACTCCGGTCAAAGTCAATGTCTAGACCAGGGCAAGCGGCATTTGGCCTTTAGCCTGTGCTGCCTTTTAAAAGACATGTTTTAAGCGATCAATTTCTTTGTAGAAATCAGATGATGCATTTATATTGCAATGCACATATGTATATACAGCCAATGTAATCATACTATTAATAAACAAAATGCAGCCAATCCATTGAGAATTCTATCCCTTGCCCCCATCCCCAGGGTACTCTGCGAAGCAAAAAGAAATGATTTACATTTATAAAAAAGGAATATGATGAGTCTGTTTCTTCATAATGACTGGTTCCTCAATCTCGGTTTGAAGCTGGTTTTTATTTTTAGAGCGCACCATAGATTGAAAAGAAAACCTACCATTTGCATCTTTTATCCAAGGAGGCCTCACTGCTGAATTTTCCTTCTATTTTAGTAAAATGTCAGTTGACTTCTTTCAAATTCCAGTGGTTAAAAATTAATTATATTATGCTTAGTTTATTTTTTTTTTTTTTTTGGTAAAAAATGTCAAGAACCCAAAGCGAAGGACTGCATGGACCCAGAGAATGTGCACTGCCCGCTTACGCACTGAGCGTGCCGGGCTGCGTGCGGGCAGCGGGGAGGACGGCGGTGAGGGCTCTCGAGCCCTGCCCTGGGGGAGTCTGGTAGAGTCGGATGGGCAGAGAGGAAACAACCTCCGCCCCCTGTGATGAGGACTCTGTGGAGGCACAGAAGCGAACATCATCGCTGATTTGGTGGAGGCGGTTTGTGGTATCAGTGTAGACTGATACCGCAGTGTAGCCACCGCAGGGAAGGCACAACAGGGCTGAGACCCGACGGGGCAGGCACAGCTAGTCAGCTCCCCCTGCAGCTGATCCCAGTGGAGGCTGCAGGGGGAGGACTTCAGCGCTGCTGGAGTGAGGTGCGGGGGGTGTGGGAGAGGTGAGGCTGGAGCAGTGGGCAGAGCCAGATCCAAGAAGGACACTGGGAGCCGCGCCGGGGAGTCTGGAGTTTATCCCGACAGCGTGCAGTGTTGTGTGAACTGTACAGCTCAAGCTTCATTGTTAGCTTGTGTGTGTGCATGAAAAAAACGACCATGCACTCAGTGAACTTCTAGAATTGCATCTGAAGATTCCTTTTAAGGGTGCCCTTCATGGCAGCTGCCTGTGCCCCCATTCCAGCCCTAGAGACTGGAAATGCATGTGCACGTGGGAGTGTGACGAGCCGGCCCTCGACAGCACGGGGCACACAGCCTGCCCGTCCCCTTGGCTCAGTGTCTGGCTACTGCAACCCAGCTCTATCCGCAGGTGAAGCGAGTGTCAGGGGTTCGCGGGGGAAAGGAGCGGAGTCTCCTCTGTGTTTCACGATAAACCTGGAGACGGCATGCAAGGTGGAGAGTGTGGGATCCGGCCGGAGGCAAGAATGCAGTCGACAGCGGTGACGGTAGCGGAATGACGGGCCAATGCCAGGGAAAATGTGCAGTGAAATCAACGAGACCAGACCCCTGTGGATGTGGGAGAAGACGAAGGAGGAAGAGGAGTCAATCATGTCCCTCAGGTTATTGGCGTGAGACACTTAGGTGGACGGTGATGCCATCCACTAAAAAGGAAGCCCGGCAGGAAGCCAGTTGACTTTCAGGGGCCCACAGAATGCTCATGGCAACGGCATCCACCAGGTGGCTGCTATGAGGGCCTGGATGCCGGCTCGGAGTGTGGCGAGAGACACATACTTGGAAATAATGACACGTCGGTGCTAGTTAAAGTCAGGTAAGAGGAAGAGCGTAATCTATAGAATATGGGAAGAATTGGGCTAAGGAGAAAATACAGTATTTGCATTGTAGATTAAGGAAAGGAAGCCAGATCAGATTTCATAGATGAGAAGGAGTAAAATCCAGTTTGCAAAAAGCGGGAGAGTGAAAAGGAGGTGAGGGCCAGAGGCAGCAGCTGGGGACCACAGCCGCGTGGGGAAGGCTGCGGGAAGACAGGTGCGGGCTAGGCGAGAGGGCTCAGAGGAAGGGGCTGGTCTCTTGCTGCTGTTTGCCCTTGAAGAGGAGAGACGGGTCACCTAAGTGGCCGCTGACACAAGGGTCTTGGAGAAAGAGCACAGTCACGTGAGACTGAAGAGACGGGTGACATTGGGGGCAGGTGAGGACAGGACCTGAGCAGCATGTCACAGAGGTTCTGAGGCCAGCAGATTGAAGGCACTCACTCCGAGTGGTTTCTGTTGCTAAACACCCATGTGTTTAGTGGTGTCCCCTTACCTGGGGGCTGTCACTCAAGGCCAGCATTTATTCTTGCTCTGTGCCGGTAGTTCAGGTACCGTCTGTTTCCAGGAGGAAGAACCCTTCTCATGATCTCTAAGGATAGAAAGGGGACACAGAGGCTGTCAGTCACCTCGAGACCTAAGACAACAGGGACTGTGTGACTATAGATTAACTAGAAGGGCCGCGACCAGCATAGCCTGAGCCCGTTACCAAGAGGACACATGAGGATGCGATAACCTCACCCCCTTGTCTGGCTCGCCCTCCTCTCCCTGCACCGTGTTGCCCAGAGCCCGTCTCTCCCCGCTCTGTATCACCACGTGTGGTGTCTCAGCCACTGCTGTAAGCCCCGGGGGAAGGGACTGCCACATTTATCTTTCAGCCCTCCATGGGATCTGCCCAGGGCTGGTCACACACATTTGTTGAATTAAATTAAATCATCATGCTCAAAGCAGTCTCCAAGACAGCTGCCCGTCTGTGTCAGTCATGCTCCCCAAGGCCCAATATGTGCTGATATCTTATCTCACCTTGGAAATATCTTCCGAGACATACAAAAGGATTAGTGACATTAATTTATATACACATAATATTTTTTGTCCCAAATGGCATTTGCCCAGGGAGGTAGCCAGCCTTCAAAACGGCCTCCAGGTGTTCACACTCCTGGGCAGTGCTCTCCACGTTGGGCCAAGTTGGTCTGGGTGATCAATAAGATATGCGAAAGTGATGATATATCACTTCCAAGATTACGTTGTAAAAGACTGTGCCTCTGTCTCGGGTCCTCTCTTGCTTGCTCATTCATTCTCTTTCTCTGTCTCAGATCGTTGTCTCTGGGGGAGTCATGTGGAAAGGCCACATGGTGGAAAGGCCACATGGTGGAAAGTACACATGGTGAAAAAAGTAAAGCCCTCAGTCTGACAGCCCATGAAGCACTGAGTGCACTTGCAAGTGGCTACTTCAGCACTGGTCGAGCATCAGCTAAGACCACAGCCCCGGTCAACACCTCGTCCACAACCTCGTAAGAGGCGGCTCCAAACCAGAACCATCCAGTCAAGTTGCTCCTGAGTTCTTGACCCTCAGAAACCATGAGATAATAAATGCTTGTTGTTTTAAGCTGCTAAATTTGGGGGTAATTTGATATACAGCAATAGATAGCCAATGCACCCAAGTTTGCTATTAATTGGATACATAAGATTTATTTCCAGACAGATTTTGGCTATTTCCAACATCAAATCCGAGGGCCAATGTCTGCCACCACTGCAGAGATTCAAAACCATGGGCCATAGGTTCTGAAGGCAATTCCAAAAGAAGTGCTCATGAAAATGTTTCATCGGTGGTCATACTGATATAGTAACCACGTGTTCTCCCACAGTGATAACTTGGAAGAGGTCTGAAAACTAGGCATTTTTAAAAATTAAGCCTCAGATTGTAAGGCCTAACACTTCATATAAATTAGAGTATGCCTAATGAAGATCAGACATTGAACTCATTGAAATATGAATATCTACATTATTCATTTTAATGAGGAACACTGAATGGTGGATTTCACAATTCCTCTGGGAAGCAGCATGGAAAAAGCGCAGGCTCTAGAGAGTGGCAGTTCTGATCAAAGCCCTGTCTCTGCTGCTCACTCCCTGGGTCAAAGTCCTACCTGGCAATGTAGCCTCAGCAAGCTGCCGAAATTCACTAAGCCTCACTTTGCTCACCTATAAAATGGGAAAGGAAACAGTGCTGCCCCAAAGGATGGTTGTAAAGTTGATGGAGAAAATTGTGTACGGGGTAAGCATTTTGTATGTGCCAGTTAATGCCACGAGTTTTTACAAGCAGACAACACACCTGGTTTACACAGCTATCGTGCAGATGACATGAGAAAACTGATCTGTTCAGGGGAGGGACAAAATCACTGTTAGTTTCACCCACTTAACTGAAAAGTTTCGTCGAGTATGGCAAAAAGATCATTAGCGTTTGGGCTATTCAAAAAGTGCCTCCGAGTAGGGCAGGAAAAAAGGGTCAATGCTAATTTGCTGAACCAGATTCGATATTTTCATTCTTGGTAACTTTTAAGTGGGTCAGTGCCTCAAGGTTATCTTTCTATTGATTTGCAAAGCAAGTTTGTACATTACTATTCTTTTCATTTTCAATTATATTTTGTATTTCAGAGATTTGACTCCTGTGAAATAGAGACTCCTATAGGATTTCTCAGCAGAGTCTGGATTGACCAGAGAAGGCTCTGGGGGTGTCTTGCAGCAGAGAACAGACCACTTACCAAGGGACCGATCATAAAATTGTCCGATACTGGATTCATCAGAAACGAGACCTGTAACACAGTAACAGCCATAAGACAAGATCCCTCATCCTATTTCCAGAATGTTGTATGATTTTATTATTGGTTTCACAAATATGCATCTTAAGCAAAGAAATAGTGGGAGATCATCATAGAGTTTTGGCATCATCAGCACTGAAGGAAAAAGCTTCAGGAACATAAAAGGAATTGTGAGATCCACCATTCAGTGTTCCTCATTAAAATGAATAACACAGATATTAATATTTCCGTGAGCTCCTAAATCCTGGAGCACTGACCCAATCTCACTTCAAATTAGAGGCTGTATAAGCAGGGAAAAAAAGGAGAGCCCATTCTCCTCCAACCAAGACACTCAAAGAGATGGTCACCTCTAGCTGCGTGGCTGCAGGATTACAGAGTTCAGCCTCAACCAGCCAGACAAGGTTTAGTCCTGATCTTCCCAGCTACACTTTATTGCATATCAGGCCCTGTAACTCAGGAGGGAACAAGCATGTTCAAATTAGGGGACCCACTTAAGGGGAAAACCAATATTTGTTCAGCCATTGGGGCCATCAAGTAGAATTATGTATGGAAAAGCTCTGTTGTAAATATAAAGGAATACCTTAAGTGAATAGTTGTGTCATTATTGCCTAGTGATAAGAGAGGAGCAAAAGCAAAACAAAATGTTATTTTTTTTATAGTTATTGTAATTGTTCAAAGGCTATCTATAGGTATTTCTGCTTTTAAATGACTCATTAACAAAGAGCCTCAATATGAGGTTTGTTTCATGAAAAAAAAAAAAAAGAAAAGATCTTAACTTACCAAATGGATAATTATTTCTCCACGTATGAGATCCTAACATGTCCCCGAAACTCATCTAAAGAAATTTAGGCATCAGTATGTATCAGCACATGAAAGAGAGAAAATAGAAAGACATTGTAAAAAGTGTAAATGTTATCTGGAAGACTTTGACATATAATTCATTTTTAATGACATGAGGCAATATATTATATTAAATAATTTTATAGATCAAATATGTATGTTTAAGAAAGTACATGGGGAAGAGTAACTTACATGAAGTATAAATTGACCAAAAGCTTTCCACTAGACTCAGAATGTATCCCCAATATTGCAGATCAGAAAGACAGAACTTAGTTATATAGAGTTTAGGTCAAATGTCAGAGTTTTCTTTCCATGAAGCCCCCATAATAAGTTCAGGAGGAAAATATATCCATAAGAAGTTTTCATGAAATCACTGAAAGTCCATGTAATAGTCACACAGTAAGGTGGCTGCTTGGCCCACAATCTTCCCACCAAGAGTCTAGGCTGCCTCCCTGTTACCCTCTCCATCCCAAACAGACAGAGGTAGTCTCCCGGCCCCCATCATAGTGATTGGTTGAGGAGGAGGAACATACCATGATAATTCAATAGAGAAATAATAGTCTTTCCAACAAATAGTGCAGGTACAACTGGATATCCACAAGCAAAAGAATGAAGTTGGATCCCTTCCTCACACCACACACAAAAATTACATCAAAATGGATCATAGACCTAAGTATAAGACTCACACAAACAATAAAAGAAAAAATAGATAAATTGGACTTCAAGAACTTTAAAACTTTTGCTCTTCAAAAGGTACCATTAAGTAAGTGGAAGACAACACAAAGAGATAATACTTGCAAATGATTAAAATAATTAAAAGACAAATAACCCAATTAAAACGTGGGCAAAGAACTTGAATAGATATTTCTCCAAAGAAGATGTACAATGGCAAATCATTAGAAAACTATAAATTAAAACCACAATGAGATACCACTGCACATTCACTAGAATGACTTAAAAAAAAAAAAAAACAGGCAATAACAAGCATTGGCAAGAATGTATAGAAACTGAAATCCTCATTCATTACCGGTGGGAATGTAAAATGGTATAGCTGCTATGAAAAACAGTTTGGCAGTTCCTCAAAAAGTTAAACATAGAGTTACTATTATGTCCAGTAATTCCACTCCCAAGAGAATTGAAAACATACGTCCACACAGAAACTTGGACATGAGTGTTCCTACCATCATTACTCACAATAGCCAAAAAGGTGGAAATAGCTCAAATGTCAATCAACTAATGGATGGAAAATCAAATGTGGTAGATCCATAAAATGGAACATTATTTGACAATAAAAATGTTGTGCATGGTAAATATATACAACTAAAAGTAAATAGTAATATTCCATGTATCAGTGGAGGAAAAAGAGGAGGCACGTGACAAAGGCCAGGCCAATGGGACCAATGCCAAGAGATTTCTCTAACTGCAGTTAAAGAGAAATGCTTCCTTTTCTTACTAAGTTCAGAGGATATGAATCTGAAGTAGCTTGTGACTTTACTTCCTGCTGCAAGGAGAAAGCTTCTCTATAACAAGAGAGAAAGGGGGAGGGGGGAGGGGAAATGGAGAGGAGGAGAAGGCACATACAGTGTCGAAGGTCTCTGAAGTTGAGTTGTCCATGAGGCCAACTCCTCCTTTTCCTTTCTGGGAATGTGATCATGATCCAGGGAATTACCCCCCTTTTGGGCTTAGGCTACCTCGAGTTAGATTTCTATCTTTGGAAATGGAAAGAGTAAATAATTTAAATAAATGCCTGTCACTTCTCCTCCCCTGAGTTCAGAGTTCCTGTTGTTCTTCCACCTCAGTTTTTCTATTTTGGACTATTTTGGGTCCCTTGGCTGAAACCCTAGTCAAACTTCATTCCATCCACTCCACGTCAGCAGGATTTGCCTGAAGCGAAGCCCACCCGTTGGAAGCTGAAGAAAGCAAGAGAGCATCAACCTGCGACCTTAGCATAGCACTCGTGTGGCAGCCGCACCATCGTGGGGTCGAGTGAGGGCTTGAACACCACACGGAAACCCTTTATCCTCGACATAACTCCCTTTCAAATTTGAAAAAGAAATAAAAAAATGACCCATAATTCAAATATCTATTTGTTTAAAAAGAGAATAATTGCACTTTTAGAAATTTATTTCCTCAATTTCTCTTACAGTTCCTATACTTGATAAAGTTATGTGGTGGGAAGTCCACATTTTTTGTATTTGGGACATTTTCTCTCATTACGTCCTTATCAGACATGTTCCAGTTATCTGAGTCTTTATTAGTCATAATTTGGATTGGGGGGCTTATTCTCCATGGCTTCTATCTTTCTTTACATTATATTCCTTCCTCTGGAAATTCTTCTATAGTCTACATGTGTTTTTCAAGTGAGCTTTATTTTCATTACTCTGGGATTCTTTTCAGTTTTATTTCTTCTATTTCCTGCTCCCAACAATGAATTATTTGTTTCTATGACTAAATTCATCCTAGTTCATTGTCTTTCATGCTGGTAATGTCACCATTTATTTCATTAAAAATGGTTTACAGCTGGTTTCTATTTTTTTTCCCTCTGTTTCATGTAAGAAACCCATTTCAGTGTTACCAGGAATCACTTGAAATCTCCAGCTGCTTTCTTCCTTTTCTTTTGAATTGCAAAATTCTTTAATTTTGGAATTTTTTAATAACTTAGTTCATAATTCCTTATGATCTCCTCATTTTTAATGACAAGCCACCTGGAAGTTTACTCTAAAATCTAGTTTGTTCCTGGGGCTAACTTAACATCAGAGTCTTCTCTGTGGTCTTCACTATACAATTAGAAGGTTGCAACAGGTTTGTGGGTTGTGCAATGAGAATGAACTCTCCAAAGCAGAGGTGGGAAAGGGGTTCAATTAGGTGGCCATCTATTAAATTAATTCTGTGTTAAAGTTCACAGAATGAACTAGAACCCATTTCTCTTCACTTTTACTGCTACTTAGACCCTAGCTCCAATCAGCATTCTCTCTCACCTCTGCTGCCACCTCCTGTGCCCATGTTTGTTCTCCCCTGGTTCCAGTCTGATTCTCTCACCCTCCCCGGCACCAGCACACACCTATAGCCCTTCAGTAGCCAACCCACCTTGTTCACTTCCAGCCCCACCTGTGCCTCTCGGCCCATATTTGCTTATTCTGGTTATAATGGATTTCCATTCTGACTCACCGCTTCCCTCACTCTTCGGGGCATGCCCGTGTGATTTCCCCTGTGCTAGAGACACCCTTCCTCCCTCCCCTGCACACCCTGTGCCCTGTGTCTGACTCCCACTCACCCTCCAGTTCTTGCTCTGAACACACTTCCCTCCAGAAGCTCTGTCTACCCCTACACGACATTCACTCCTCTCGCTATGTGGTTCCTGGTAGTCAATTCCTGCTTCACAGATACCTTCCCCCACTCCTCCCAGAGGATTCTATAAACCCTACAAAGTCTGGGACTGGGCTTCCCTTGCTCCCCTCGGTCTCTTTTTCTCATACAAACCACAAAAATTGATACTAACAGAATACCATGTGCTTGGCCCGTGTCCTCATCTCTGCGTTAGCTGGGCCCACAGGCGTGTGAGTGTGTTACTGGGAAACATATCTGACTTCCTGGATATTTTAGTAGAGTCCAGAAAAGGAAGCCTTTGGTGCTTGGCCGAGCTATCGATAGCACTAAGAACAGAAGACCCTTGCACTCTGGCTCTACGACAAGATCAGAAATCACCTGGAAATGTACCTCACGGGTTGCCAGTGTCGACAGGATCAATCAATAAGTTTACGCGCAGCTAAAAGTTTTTGTGGAGAAAGTCCTTAAACTGCACAACGTCGTCTTTGTACCGACAAGACCATCCTCTGTGATAGGAGTTTCCCAGTCATGAGCTTCGTCACTTTCTGTTCTAAAATGGCTTTCCATACTTGATAGTTAGGGTTGTGGGTATGTAAACTATATAGGAAAACCAACTTTTATGTGTAATTCTTGAAGTTGAAGTTTTATACTCTTTTAATGTAATTTTTGGTACAAAATTAAATCTTAAAAATTAAATAAGAATCTAAAATGTAGTAGGACAGATTCACCTGCACAATGGTGGAAACATTTTTAAAATACCTGTGAAGAATATTATCCAATTGTGAACGAGCAAATAAAGTAAATCATTAGTTTTATATCCCTGGTTTAAAGAGGCTGCCTCTTCATATTGTATTATTGTCCAGTAAATAATTATCGAATGAATTTTCTTGTATTCATTCAAGTATTTACTGAGTATCTACCCCATATCAAACATTGACCTAGACTGACAAAAACAAACCTCCCCAGCTGTCATGAGACATACAGTCTAGTAAAAAAAAAAAAAAAGCAGTCAATAAACAAATATGTAATATAATTGCAAGTCAGAAATGTATATATTATCAATTTTAAAGTATCATTGCAAATCGCTTTTAATACAACTGAGGGGGAAAAAGTACCCCAACATTCACTGAGCATCTATTATGCACCAGGCACTGGGCCATCAACTCGGCTGGTTTTCTCAACAACCTATAAGGTGGTCATCATGACTGGAGTTTGACAGATGAGGAAGCTGTGGGTCATGAGGGTTGCATGAAAGTTAAGTCTCCTCATCTAGACAGCAGAGCTGGGGAAGAGTTTTGAATGTAGGTCCAACAAAAATTCCCCTCTTCACGCCATTAAACCACAGTGCCAAGGAGGTACACAGATCTAGAGCTGTGAAGATTTGCTGATTGTTACTTCAAGATCATGTCCCAAGTCACAGGGGTATGGGAGGCGGGAGAGGGAGAGAGAGAGGGGGAGAGGAAAAAGGAGAGAGGGAGGGGGAGAGCGAGAGAGAGAGAGAGAGAGAGAGAGAGAGAAGGAACATGCACACACAAGAATAGGCCGGGAGAAGTCGGGACACAGAAAATGAGGTAGTGAGACTGTGGATATACAAGGGAGAACAAAACCGTGCAAGCAAGAGTGATGCTTGCTCCTCCCCGAGTGGCGATCTACCCACCCTATCAACCCACTCTGCCTTTCACACACCCGCGCTGACCCCACGAGGCGCATTCTGGGAGGAGACAAGGCCCTGGTCCCACCTCCTCGCTGCTGAGAGACTCGGATGCTGAGGACGCGGCTGCCCAGCTGCAGCGAGCCCGCACGGCCCGCACCTGCTCGGCCGACACCTGCACGGCGCTCCTGCAGACGGCTGTTGGCTAGAAAAGGCAAAACAGGGAGTTATAGCTTGGCTGCTCATAGAAAGGGTTGGCCTCTGCCCAGCAAATCAGACAACACTGTCTGGTGGACAAAATGATGAAGAAAGGGAACATTCACAGAGGGTTTTTGTGGTTTTCGAAGATGAAAAATTTCTCCACTCCTAAGCAGAAACAAATGAAATATTTAAATGATCTCTTCGGCGATGGATAGAGTACAGGTCTCTGGGAGATGCAAACATGCCTGGAGTCCATTTCCATTCGAGCAACAAGAAATGGTGAGGACCCCCCAGGACTCCGCTCTCCTCTCCTTTGCCCGTGGATGTCATTAGAAATAGACCCTCGTGACACTTTGAGTTGGGTCCTTTGTGAAACAGAGTCGCGGTGAAAAGTGTGATGGAACAAAAAATCAAACCAATCCTTTCTTAAGTGTAATAACAAAACCCCGAGAGCTCGCACACCTGACTGCAAACACCATGGAAAGCAAATTATGAATTGGTAGCGTTGCCGTGTTCAGACAGGATTCCTGCCCGTGGGTGTTGACTCAGCATTGTACCGTGTTCTGGTCACAGGTATACAAAAATGAACATGCCACGTTGCTGGTCTCATGGAGCCTGAACCAGTAGGGCAGAGTGGTGACATTCAACAGTCAACTACAAAATAACCCCACATGGCAGGACCACAGACTCCACAGCTCAAGGGCCCAAGTCGTCCACCACTGGACGGCACAGCCCGAGCAGGGGACACTGTTGACACAGTTAGTGGTGTGGCCAGATGCCACCCAGGCAGCAGCCAAGCTCTTTGCCTGACCCCAAGTCATGGAAGAGGTGAGCCTTCTCCTTATGGTGGTTTCTGGGACTAGGTCCTTTCCCGCCGCACTCACCGGGAAGTAGCTGCCTTGGAAGGGACACGTGGAAGGATCTTCTCCGGAATCTCTCCTGCACGTAGTTTCTCGAACGCTGAACTCTAAACTCATGATCAAATTGCTCTCATCCAGGACCTCAACCTTCACAAAAACAAAAGTGTCAGCTTGCAACAGAGGTGTTTCCAAAGTTCACAGTGCTGGAAACAATTCTCTCCGCCCAGTGAGAAACAAATGTGAAAATCACCACGAAAGCTATAGATCGTCTTAGCAATCACCTAGTTCCGTGCCTTTGTTGTGAAGACCAGAGGGAAAAAATGATTTACCAAAGTCAAACAATACTTTCGTGACACAAATGGAACCGGAAAGTAAGTGTCCTAACTCCAAGGCCAGTACTGCTTCTAACCACGTCCATTTACTAATACAGTTGATCCTCGTTACACGTGGATCCCATGTTTGTTAATTCCCCTGCTCACTAAAAGGTATGTGTAACCCCAAGACCAATACTTACGGCACTCTCGCAATCATTGGCGACAAGTGAAGAGTGGTGAAAAATTGGAGTCACCCAAGGTGCGTGTTCCCAACCGAGGTCAGATAAGGAGACTCCTGGTTTCTTGTTCGGCTCTCGTACTATAGACAAGTGTGCTCTTTGTGGCCTACGTAGTGTCAGGCGTCTTGCATTTTTGTGCTTCCTCTTGGCGATTTCAGTGTTTAAGATGCCCCCAGGCCTTGTTCGAAGGAGCTGTCTGGCGCTGTTAAGCGCAGGAAAGCGGTGATGTGCCTCACGGGGAAAGGACGCGTGTTAGATAAGCTTTGTTCAGGCATGAGTTACAGCGCTGCGGGCATGGGTTCGATGTTAACGAATCAGCAGTATATATTCAATTAGTCGTCTTTAAACAGGAACTCACTAAAGCAAGGTTGGTATTGATGAGCTGATGAAAGTACTGCGGCCCAAAGCTCACGGGAACCCAACCCTCTATTTCTCCTAGAAGCAGTGTCCCACTTCCATTCGTGGTGATTCTATAGGACATAGCTGCCACAAATAATAAGGATCAACCTCATATGGTTTTAAGTGTCATTTTCCTAAAAGACTGCTCCATGACTTTTAATAATTCCTGAAATAAGTCATTCAGTGTCGAGTGCACCTCTGCCGTATGGAGTGTCACCCAGCCCCAGCGTCCTGCTGGAGCAGATCCAACCGTGAGTGAGTTTATGTGACCTTCTGCTCTTTTCCAAGGGAGTGGGATACTGGGGGAGGCTTCTAAACTTCCTGACAAGTCTGGGAGGCTCTGATGACACGAAGTCCTGATGAATTGTGTGCTCACCTGTGTTCAGGACCAGAGACAGAGCAGGGACAGGGACGATGCCACGAAACTCAGGTTCCAGAGGGGGTGCCACACAGTAAATGTGTTAAAGAAAACTAAACAAGATCATTCCAGACAGTTATGGTGCTATGAATAAAACAACGAAGACAATAGCAAAAAAAAAAGGCAATGGGGGTGAGGGAGGGAAGCAGCTACTTTAGAGAAAGTGCCAGGAAAATCCTCCTGAAAAAGGGAAATTGCAGCCGGAAGACTGGAAGATTGGGAAGGGGCCCATCATGTGAGGAAAAGCAGAGCCGATGCCCTGGGGTGGGGACAAGTCTGACTCCTGTGGCTGGAACAGCGGGACCAAGGGGAGCCCCGCACACCATGACATTGGGGAGGTGGGGTGTCAGAAAAGTTTTGGTCTCGTGGCCCATGGCGAGGGGTTTAGATTTCGTACTCGATGCACGAGAAGCTGTCGGAAGGTTTTAAGAGGCACATCCGAATCACCAGGGCTGCTGCAAGGCGAACGGAATGCGGCAGGAGCAAGGCAGTAGCAGGAGCCCACCGTGTCCAGTGTGTGACCGTGACAACGCCCCCCGGCTGCACGTCACGGCTCCCTCTGGGCTCCAGAGCCCGCCTGCGGCAACTGGGCCGGCGGCACACTCGACCCCCGCGCAGTGCGGAGAGAGCTTGGAGTGCCAGAGCACGGACCACCGACGGGACGGGAGCAACGGGCGCGTGTGGGAAGTTTTGTCTTAGGAAAACATGGCAGACTCCAAGCTTAGGATGGGAGTCTTCGTGTCTTCTAGCACAGGATATGTAGTAAGTGTGGATAAAAGCAGAATTTTTTGAAACCAGGTAGAACTAAAAACTCAACCTCACCATTAATCACTACCTCATTTATTTATAATTTTAACAGGCTCTATATTAAATCTGAGACTCGCAAACGAGTTAAACAATAAAAACCTCTCCCATCACCTGCAGCCGTTGTGTGGGGCTCTGCAACCCCAACCACGCTTAGCGTGACGAACGCAAGCTGGCCACGCGGCAGCTCAGTGGGAAATACGAGAATGTAGGTTTCTTGAGCACAGATCATTGTATTGAACTCTGAGATGCAACCTCTTTTGCATCTTTAAGCACTGTTGAGCACTCTTGCAAGAACGTGGAGGAACACCTGCCATTTTGCTGTTTCATTTGGACTCACTCTCAGCCAGTGCTGCTCTGTGTTGTTTGAAACATGCAGGACAGCCCAAAAACCCAGCATTATTGCTGAAATAGATTGTGGTAATTTACAACCAATATTATAGTATGGTCCTGTTTTTCTTTTTAAACTTATTTTCTATCTTCGTAGGAAGAGAAAAAGCCCTGAAGAGATATCCTCCCACGAGTTTACAGCGAGTATCTCAGAGAAATGGACACTGTGTACTATCTTGGGTTTTCTCTTTCTTGTATTTTCTAACTTTTTGTAATGATCTTATTTTGTTTTTTATTTCAAATAAATAATAAAAGACCCATAACAATCCCATTTGGCAGTTGTAGTGATTAATTTTATGTGTCAACATGGCTGGGTGAAGGTGCCCAGGTATTGGGTCAAACATTATTCTAGATGTTTCCAAAAAGGTGTCCCCTCTCAGTTATGACCTAGGAATGTCCCACTCATGTCCCCTGCTGTGGCTTCACTCTCTTGACTCTGGCCAGACACTCTCTCAAGTCCTTTTGTCCTCGAGAGCCCTCCCACTGGCTCTGCCCCGTGCACCCCAATTCCCCCTCAAAAGGTCTTCCCAGGGCTGGAACGCCTTGTCACTTGAGTGAGTCTCAGCTTAAATGCGACGCCTCAGTGGAGACCTACACCCCATCTGACTGCCGCCCCAGCCTGGGCCCGTCCATCTGTCCACCTGTCTTATTTTCTCCATGGTACTCGCCACTGTCTGAAATAACATGAGTATTTACTCAATTGCATCCCCTCCTCTCCTCCCCTCTCCTTCCCCAGTGGAGTCTGAGCTCTGTGAAAGCACAGCCTGGCCTGTCCCCTCCACTTCCTCGTCCCCCGTACAGGGCCTGTGTCCGCCTTTCCTCTCTCTGCTCTGAGTGGGCCTAATGTGGAGGGTGGAGCTGGAGACCATCGGTGCTGAAGTCACGTGACCTTAGCCTTTCTCTTCCTTTCTGAGACTTGGAGCTCAGGAAGTTAAGTAATTCGAAATCCATTGCAAGAGTATTGGATCCAAGTCTATTGATAGAACCCGGTGGTTCCTAAGTCTGACCACGAGAGCATTTAAGAATACGAGCCCCACCCTCAGGGGCTGGGATTTCACGAGTCGATCATGCCTCCTGAGCATCGGGAATACTTAAAGCTCCCGCGTGACGCTGATGTGCAACCCAGGTCGAGAATCACTGGGCTTATTAAGCAAATTCAGGGATACAGTAGAAGGTCTCATCCCTTCTCCTTAAATCCACTGAACTCTACCCCAAAACACCCGCACATACATACACTTGACTAAACCTCTTATTTCCTTTGGACATATTCCTGGAAGTGAAACTATGTGATCAAAAGTTAAAAATATTTACTAATTTTAACGTTTAACATGCTTATAAATAAGCTTAACACATATTTCCAAATTGCTTTTCAAAGATAATTTTACCAAATTACAAGCTCTCTAACAGTGTTTGAGATTTCTTTTTCACCTGGTTGTTCTTCTATCTTGTTATTCTTCCTTTTCGCCTTGTTATTTTAGCTATGATTTTTTTTTCCTTTCTATTAGAGAGGTTGAATATTTCTCCAGATGTCTGTTCATGATCTGTTCACCTAGTGCACCTCCCATGTCTATTGCATAGAGAAAGTTGGCATGTTTGGAGCCACCTATAAGGTGTTTGCAGAAGATACAGTTAACACGTACAACAGAAAGCAAAATGTGAAACGCTCCCAAGAAGAGTGCAATATCACCAGGAGAAATCAAACGAGGAAGGGTCTTCCTCCCAATGGGAGAAGAGAGAGAGTTTTCAAGGATGGGACACAGTGAAGGTAGATTGATCAATACATTTGAATAATCAGAAAAGACTCGGGAGAGGCGAGAACAGGCAGACTTGCAGGGAGAGGCATCCCTTATTTATGTGCCCATTAAAGATCCCATACAACGTGTATATTTCTGGATGCTTCTGGGCTCAGGTCTGCGTGCCATACCGAAATGGCACACACCAGAACGTGCCCGGGTGGCTGGCTGTGTCTCACAGCAGCCCCTCCCCACAGGCCAGATTTGCAGTGTCAGTAATTGGCTCTCTCAGGATCTGTCCTCATTCCCTTATCCATTTAATTAACCACTGACTTCCTTCTGTAGTGAGCAACAGCTACATTATGAGTGAATTTAAACTGCTCATATACAAGCCTGGCAAGAAGAGATCGATTCCCAACACCGCAAGTGCATTTCATCAGATGCCGATGGAAGTGGCACCTGGAAGCCAACGCAAGCCGTGCACAAGAAAGGGCGCTTTACTCTGGTCTAGTCCTCTTGCAGCGGCAGTTCGCCCTTTGGGGCGGCAGCTGACCACACACACCCTGCGGGGCCCCCCCGCACCGCAGCGTCCAGGGCCCGGAGAGCCCGCTCTGGCCGTGACAGCCCAGCCCTGGGATGGGCACCTAGCTAGAACATTGCCCATAGTCTCCGTGACCTGCAGCCCAACTAGAAAAGGCGCCAGGGACCATCTGATTAATTTCCCTGGAATTTGGAAAAGAGAAGCTGCGCTGTTTCTGAAGAAGATCCAGACGAATATATTGTGTTTGCAGGCAAGGGCTGGGAAACCACGACCCGCGTGCTCGACAGCGCAGCAGAGGGAACGAGCGAAGTGAGCGTGAGAGGCACCAGGACAGCAGAAGACGGGACCAGCAGGCGGAGAGGAAGCAGCAGCCGTCTGGCCTCTGCGCGGAGTAGCCGCCACCTGGACTCCTGGCCGCGTCTCTGTTCTTATTCCCACGCCACCTGGCTGCACAGAGATTTCATTCCTGAGACTCGTGACTTTCTAGAACCTCCCCCGCCTCCTGCCTTAACCTACATTTGCTTGAGGATATTTCTGTTCCTACTTCCAAGTGAGCCGCATTAAGACAATAAATTCCCTGGGGACAGGAGGGCGGGCGGCCGCTTGCCGTGTCCCTTTCTCATTCCCCGTGAAGGACGTTTCTACACGTCTGTCCTGCCCGGCACAGACACAGTCGTTGGAAGCCCAAGAAAGCTCCTCTTTCCCTAGTCCCTAAGGATAAAACGGAACAGGATATTACCACATTGACAAAAGAAGGTGGATTCATTTGGCTCAAAAGCCCAGAATTTATTTCCAGTAAGCATTAGAAGAAGGACTGCTGAATTTGAAAGGAGCTTATTCCTGATAAATGAGAAGCTCTTAACAAACCACCTCAGGAACAGCCATGAGGACTTCAAGGACGAAAGCAGAACGCGGGGAAACGGAAGACAGCTTTAGAGGGAAGGAAACAGTGGAAGAGTCGGCCATCAAAAGCAGCTTTCAGAGCCTCATGACAAAAATTGTGATTCAATCCTATCTCTGTCCAAAAAAAAAAAAAAAAAACACCAGTATGAAAGAGATAATTAGCTCTGACCTGTTTTAAACTGGAAAAATAAAAAAAAAAGAGTGTCCAACACACCGACGGAAGACGAGACAGAAGGCGGTCTACAGAGGGTAGAGAAGACGTCACTGCGCACTTACTCGTTTCAGTGAGCTTCTGAACGCCCGGAACAGGTACGGACTCAGGGACTGGGAGTTCACTTTCGCCACAGAGGCCCTGAGGGCCTCCCTCAAGGAGGATGGGTCATAGTCGTACACCGGGAAACCTGCCACGCAAGCACACGGGCGCGGTGAGCCGGGGCACCTGGGCCAGGGTGCTTTCCGTCCGCGAGAGCAGGTGGGCGCGTTGCAGGGGACCTTACCTGAGCAAGACCAGTAGCTCGTCCCAAGAGCAAGCACGACCAGCATCTTCATCGCCATCCTCCCCATCCTGGCAGGAAGGATTTTAATTCGGAGCCAGCGAGACTGTCCCTCTATGGGTTTGGGGGTGACGATTCTTTCCAAGAGAAGCTCCCTGTGTCAAATGCGACCTGGCCGCTCTCTCCAGGGCAGTCTGTAACTTACACAGAAACGATCGATCCTGGGTCAGTGTTTACTGCTGACTTCCCCTATGGAAAAGTTCCAGTTTGAGGCCACTTTTAAAGTTTGGACCTCACCAGGGGACTTTAGCCCACAGCAAAAGACACCAAAAGGCTCAGGACTCCACGTGTGCTGTTCATCTCTCTCTGTTTTATTTTCATTTTTGGGGGGAATGGGATGTAATCTTATGTTCCACATAATGGTTCATTTTAAATTGTTGCCGATTTACTTCCCTCTCGTGATCCTAAAGGTCTTGCAGTTGACTGTGTATGAAAACAGTGTGGTTATTTCAAGATTTTGTTTTTTAGAAATTATGACCTTAAAAAAGACAATTTTATACAGGGGTCTTAAATATTCCAAACAAGTACATGTGCAGTAAAAATGTAGGACACACCATCCTGTTAGGCAACCTTCTCTGGGACTGGACACCTCTGCATGTCACCGGGATAATAAGGTATTTGCATATTGATGATTCTCTCATGCCATGAGATCCCAAGGCAGTCTGTGAATCTCTAAAAAGGTGAGATATTTTGTAGGAAATACAGTTTGTGTTGTAGGTAGGTCATTGTGTTCTCCTAAAAATGATTCCATGCATAACAAGCCACACCGTGTTGTGACTCAGGAAGACCTGCGTGGGATCGTGGCTCTTCCACTTGTCCAGTGTGTACCCCTGGCCACGGTGTTCAACTCCTCAGAACCTCAATTTCCACATCTATGAAATGGGCATGAATGGCTAGACATCAGGTATATTATTAGTCCTGGTTCTCCAGACAAAGAACCAACGAGATGGACAGAGAAAGACAGAGAGAGACTGATTCTCAGAAACTGGCTCATACGGGTGTGGAGACTGGTATGTCTGAGATCTGCACGTCGGGCTGGCAGGCTGCAGACCCAGGTGGGAATCCCAGTTTCCATCAAAAGCAACAACGGGCAGAACTCCTTCCTGCTGGGGAGTGGGGGGTGGGGGGAAGGTCAGTCTTTTTCTACCCAGACCTTCAGCTGATGGATGAGGCCACTCATGCAATGGAGGGTTGTCTGCATCACCCAAAGTCTATTCATGTAAATGTTAACCTCATTTGAAATCTACCTTCACAGAAACATCTAGAATAGTGTTTGACAATCTATCTGGGCACTACAGCCCAGCCCCATTGACACATCCAATCAGCTATCACGTAAGGATTAAACACCCTCAGAAGAGTGCTTGGAAAATTAATTGCTCGATAAACGGTAGCTACTAATAAGAGTACGATTCAATAAATATTTTTATTACCTGCTATATGTAAGGCCACAGGTCCAGACACTATCTTACATGAATTAATAATCTAGTTCACCCTCCGTAAACAAGGCAAACGTAAGTGCCAACAAAGGAAGCATAAATCCCCGTAAGAATTCAGAAAGACTTCTTGGAGATGCTGCGGATATTGGCGGTTTGTTTTCTCCTCTCAAGCCCAGTGTCCAGGAGGTCATGTGGCTCTTTGGACTTGGCCTTGATGGATGCAAACTCATCCACTGGGAGGGAAGGAACCTCAGCCCAGGAAGAAAGAACAGAAGCCCTGGGGAGGGGACTGCAGCCGTTTGCCAAGGGGCCTGGTGGGACACGATGATGTTCCTCAAAGGCAGGCCAGGCGCCATCTCCAACGAGGAGGAGACTTAGGCACAACACCTGTGCCCTGCAGGAAGGGCAGCAACGCAGAGGTTAAATTACTGCTACTACAGAAGGCGACTTTATCAAAATATTGCCTCGGCTTTGCCTGCCCTCTTCACAAAGGGGCAGAATCATGCTTTGGACGACTTCGCATGCTGACCGTACACCCAGTGATGCTCCCTGGGTCTTTGCCTCCCCGAGCCAGGAGACTTTCTTTCTGCAGCTCTTACTCATCAGCACTTTGGCACAGAGGGAGATTTGGCCCCTGGCATAACCTCCGGGTTTCAGCATCCACCCGGCCCACTCAACCACAGCTCTGGGTCCAGCAGTTTCTGGCCACTCCCCAGCCTCCCCCCCGGCCGCCCTGCCTTCCTCCCTAGGTGTCCTCGTGCTCCTCGGGAACTCCAAATGTCTTCCATCCCAAGGCTTTTGCACCTGCTGTTCATTCCGACAAGCAGTAATGACAATCCTCCTGCTTTCCCCAATGTCAGCTCCTTCCCAGCATTCAGGTCTCAGCTTAAACAGCAACCCCTCCCCCCCCCCACCCAAGCTTCTCCACCCCTTGATCAAGCAGCTGCCTAAACCGCTCTATCCTGAACCCCTCCACGGCGGCTGTCTGCCTCTCCCTGCCTGGCACTCACCACAAATGCGTGCTGATCTTGCTTGTTTGCTCAATGCTGTCTTTCTCCTCTAACAGACTACAAGCTCCAAGGGGCAGGCACCGGGACTGTCTTGTTCATGGTACACTGAAGCACCCAGATAGGGATACAGTCAAATATTTGTTGAGTGAGTGAGCACACTTGGTCTCTCTGAACTTTAATCCACATCTTTCTGCCGGAAGCCTGCACTCATTTCTGGCGTGTAACAGGTACACAGAGCAGTGTTCTATTAGGTCATGCCCACCAAAATTTGTAATTCTATTACTTTTAACCTGCTTTGAACTCAATTCCATTAGAGTCTTTCAGATTTAACTAATGGCACCATCTGGCTCCAAACTCCACAGTCTCATTAAATGAGTAGCAGTAATAAAAGTAATTGCAAAAGAGGAGAGGAGATTAAAGAGACAGCAATAAAATAATGTTGCCAGCACAGGGCTATTGATTTTGTTTGTAACTTGCTGGCGTGGGGATAGATCTTTGCATTTCTCAGATTCTCTTGGCTACAATTAAACGTTGGCACCAGGCATGCAGGGCAGGCACTGATTAGTGCTAAAAAGCGATGATCTAAAAATGCCTGTGCAGAGCTCTGTCATGTCTGGTAAACCTGGAAGATTAAATACAAGCCATCCATTGGAATCCAAGCCATAATGATCTCTTTTATTATTCTTTCTCCAATCTGCAAAAATGTGCTCAGCATTAACTCCTGCAGTTTTCTTCTGTTCCAACACAAATTATTTAGTTAAAAGATTAAAAATTATGTGGCAGTAAGTGAAGAAGGTTGTATAACCTTTTTAAAATAGCCCCTGGAAATTTATACAGAAGTCATTGCAGAAAGCTTAGCAAGAGCAATTGGAAAGATGTTGAATAAAGATGGGTGGGCATGCACGTTACAGACTAGTAAGGTTCGTTGCTATCATCTTCAGCATTTCTCTCGAGATTGTTTCTTCTCATTTCGGTCAGCTCTACTGCTAATATTATTTGGGAAACATCACCAAATTTAGAGCAAATGTAAACCAAATTTTCATCTGATCCATAAACCACACATTTTACAGCTGCCTTTTAATTTCTTGTAATAGCATGCCTTCTAAACTCCTGAACTCCGTTGTCAAGATTTACCTTGATGGCCTCTAGTCACAACCTTTCTAAGTTCAATGCTATTGCGACACTTATTTTATAGGAAAGATGGGTTTATCTGCAAAGCAAAGTCGTGCAGATCAGCAGTTCTCACAGAGCAGTCTCCACACCAGCAGCTCCAGCCCCTCCTGGGAACTTGATGCAAATTCTCGAGCCCTACGCCACACCTACTAAGTCAGGAACTCTAGGGAGAAGACCCAGCCACTTGTGATTTTACAAGTTCCCCTGGAGATTCTGATTCGTAGTCAAGGTTGAGAGTCACTGGCACAGAGCAATGGTTCTCAACCAGGGTGATTTTGCCCACCAGGGGGCATTTGACGATGCCTGGGGACACTTCCAGTTGTCACAACTGAGAGAGGAAATTCTACTGGCAGCCAGTGGGTACAAGCCAGAGATGCTGCTGAATGCATTACAACGCACAGGACAGATGCCCGTGAGAAATAATTATCTGGCCCCAAATGTCAATAGTGCCGAGGTTGAGAAACCCTGGTGTAGGAAAGGACAGAGAAGGGTGAGCCCCGTGCGTTTAAGGACACTTTCCAAAGGTCACGTACAACATTACTGCTTACATCTCATTGGCCAGAAATAAGTTACAGCGCTGACCTAATGCAAGGGTGGCTAGGAAAGGTCATCCAATGACTGGGAGAATAGATGCTGGAATGGTAAGCGATAAACTTTGCCAACTCGAGTTGCAGAAACCGGAGGATTTATGCTGCACAGGACGGAGGTGAAGGAGATCTCTAGGAAGACAGTTGAGTAGGAGGCTAGAGGGCAGTCCTTGGATGGAGAATCCCAAAGAAAAGATGAAATTAATGGAGTCCTGAGACAAAGGAAATACTGAGAAGGGATTTATATTTCTGGTGGAGACTTTGGTGTTGAACTTTTGGTGTTGAATTTGGTGGTGATAGAAACAGGGAAACTAAAGCAAGTTTCTTAAATGAGGCAGTTGTTATATCCAGGAAAAATAAACATTTGTTCAAGAAATATTGATCAGTTAGGAAAGTCCTGATCATAGTGTGGCAACAAATGTTTCCTAATTGCAGTAACTTAAAACAATAAAATCTGATCTTTTGCTTATACTATATACCCACCAGGGACTCAAAAAGGGGTTCTGCTCATTATAGTCGCAAAAGGATGCAGCGTGATAGAGCAGCCATCTTTTATTATTCTTATTCTTATTGTGGTAAATAACACATAAAGCGGAGATCTATCCTTTTAACAAATTTTAAGTATACAACGCGGCGTTGTTAACTACAACTACAGTGTAGTGCAGCAGATCGCTAGAGCCTTTTCATCTTGCAAGACTGAAACTCCACATCCACTCAACGGCAGCTCCCTTCCCTACCTGCCTCTGTCCCAGCACCTGGCAACCACCATTCTGCTTTGTGTTTCTATGAGTGCAGTTACTTTAGAAACCTTGCGTAAGTGGAATCGTGCAGTGTTTGTCCTTCCGTGACTGGCTTATTTAACTCAGCATAATGTCCTCGAGGTTCATCCAGTCTATAGCATATGACATGAACTGTTTTATGGCTGAATAATATTCCATCGTATATACCACATTTTCCTTATCCATTCATCCATCAGTGGAAATTTAGGCGGTTTCCACCTTTGGGGCATTGTGAATAATGCTACAATGAACATGGGAATGCAAATATTCCTTCAAGAACATATTTTTAATTCTTTTGGATAAATAGCCAGAAGTGGGATTATGGATCATAAGGTAGTTATTTTTAAGTGTTTGAGAAACCTCCATTCTATTTTCTATGGAAGCTGCACCGTTTTATATTCATACAGCATTCAAGAGTTCCAAATTCTACACATGTTCACCAACACTGGTTATTATTTTCTGGTTTTATGTTTGTTTGTTTGTTTTGATAATGGCCATCCTAACAAGTGTGAGGCAATATCTCATTGTGATTTTGATTTGCATTTCTCTGATGACTAGCGATATGGAACATCTTTTCATAAATCAGTTGGCCATTTGTATGTCTTCTTTGGAGACATGTCTGTTCAAGCGCTTTGCCCATTTTTAGATTGGATTATTTGGGGTTTTTGCTGCTGAATTGTAAGCATTCCTTATATATTTTAGATATTAACCCTTTATCAGATATACGGTTTGCAAATATTTTTTCCCATTCTGTGGGTTGCCTTTTCACTCTGTTGATTACTTCCTTTGCTGTGCAGACGATTTTTAATTTGATAGAATACTCCTTGTGTATTTTTGTTTTAGATGCCTGTGCTTTTGGTGTCATATCCAAGAACTCATTGCCAAGACCTATGCCATGAAGATTTTCCCTACATTTTCTTCTAGGAGTTTTACAGCTTCCGGTCTTATGTTTAAATATTTATTTTGAGTTGATTTTGTGTGCATTGTGTAAGATCAGGATCCAATTTCTCTTGCATATATCCAGTTCTCCCAACACCATTTGTTGAAGACACTACTCTGTCCCTGTTGTGTATTCTTGGCACCCTTGTCAAAGAACAATCAACCACTTTTGTGTGAATTGATTTCTGTGCTCTATGTTGTGTTCCATTGATCTATATGTCTGCCTGCAAGCACTGTTTTGATTATGATAGCTATGTTTTGAAATTAGGTAGTTTGATGCCTTCAGCTTTGCTCTTCTTGCTCAAGATTGATTTCATTCACTTAATTCTTCAGTCCCAGAATTTCTCTTTGTTTTTTTTTATGGTATCTATGTCTTTGGTGAATTTCTAATTCATGTCTTGAATTGTTTTTCTGAGATCTTTGTATTGTTTATCTGTGTTCTCTTGTATCTCACTAAGTTTCTATAATATCTTTATTTTGAATTATTTTCTATAATAACTAAGTTTCTATAATATCTTTATTTTTAATTATTTTCTTTTTCATTGGACTCTGTTGCTGGAAAATTATTGTGTTCCTTTGGAGGTATAATATTTCCTTGTTTTTTCATGTTTCTTGCGTTTTTACGTTGATGTCTGAGCATCTGGTGTAATAATTGCCTCTTCCAATTTTTAGAATTGGCTTTCATAGGGGAATACATTTTCCTGAAGATGTGTCTATAGTGATCATTGGGTAGGACACTTTGTCTTTGATTCTTGGTGCATGCAGATGTGTAGTCTCTTATGAGTTCTTCAGGTATAAACAGTGTCAGTGGTGTCTGTGATTTTTCTCAGTTGCTTAGGTTGTTAGTGGAGACTGCGTGAGGTTTTGCTGGGGACAGAGATGCCAGGTGGGCTAGTCCTCAGGTCCCAATGGTTGTAACAACAGGCTGAGCATGCTTTTCTGGGGATCTCTGGGCTGCATGTGTGGGCACTGGTATTAGCAGGCCTAAACAGGGCAATTCTTGGGTCTCCAGGGAGCTTGCTCAGGTATGGAAGTGGCACAGTGGTAGACTAGGTAGGTACAATGGTGCTTGGTCCCCTGGGTAGCATATGTGGCATGAGTGATGGCAGGTGTAGCAGTGGCAAGACAACCCTCAGACAACCCTCAAGACAACACATGCTCCAAAGAGGCATGTGTTTGTGTTAGCAGTGACTGTGATGTGTTGGACTGGCCAGTCCCCAAGTCCTCAGGCAGTGCATGCTGGTGAGTGTCAGCTGTGGTGGCAGTGGCAGGCTGAGTGAGCCTGTCCTCAGGCCCTTGGGATGAGTGCACAAATGTTAGAGGCAGTGGACAGGGAATGGCAATCCCAGGCCCGTGGGCAATATGCTCAGGAGCTAGGGAGGAGCTGTGCCAGGCTGGGTGGGCCTATCCTCAGGCTACCTGGTGGCATGCTCAGGTGTTGGCTGTGGTGGGCAGGGCACGGTAATCCCTGGACCTCCCAGCACGGTGCTCGGGTGGCTGCAGCAGTGGAGGAAGCCTGCCTTCAGGGAATGTGCAAGCGTGCTGCTTCCTTGCTGCTCGGCTCGGCTGAGTGGCTGCAACCACAGGTAGGAAGTTCTCAGGCTCCAGGTGCAACCCTGCTGCTGAGGGTCAAGGCTGCTGCCCATGGCACACACTTTGGCATCCAGTGGCAGAAGCTGTTCTCAGGGCATGTGTGTGGCAGCCCTTTTGCTTGGGGGAGGAGTTTCTATCTGTGCTGATAGGATCTGGCATAGTCTAGATTCCTGGGGACTTCTGGGGGAAAAATAGAGCTAGGAAGCATAGAGTTGCTACAGAGAACAAATAGGCAAATGACTTTTAAGTGGTATCCACAGCTTTTAGTTAGGGTGGGGTGGGGCAAGGATTGCCACTTTTTATTATAAGTCCTATGGCACTTTTACACTTTTTATAATATGTCAAAGTTTTTAAAAAAAGAAATTAAATTTCAAGACTAGAAGAACTATTTAATAGAGACCATCTCTTTTTCTCTCAAATGCACAATAATACCACATCATTCTTATATGAAGAAAAAGGAAGAATTCCATGAGATGCCTTGTTGCCTTTTTCTGGCTCTCAACTCCAGATGCTCATCCTGGAACACATCCTGTATCTGTTTCCATTTTTACAACCAGCAAATAAACACCATTTAAGAGCAAAAAAATCTAAAGAACTGAATAACTTCCATTACATTCCCAGTAACCAAATCTAGCCCTGTGCTCACCCCTTGGAAGTACAATAGCATTACTATGTGACTGGAATTCAGATAATTTTAAAACAACATACTTTCCTTTTAAAAATGTAAATCAGTGGACATGTTTGTGGGTTCAACCATTGGATTCACTCCAAAGACATTTCTGAATGTCCTAAATGCTTCTGTGATGGTTTCAAATTCTTGGGATTGCTTTGCACCTTTCTAAAATTAACAAAAGTTTTAAATTCTTTTTAACCTGGTAAGATATAGATATTTTCAAGACAGTCATTTTCCAGGTATGTATTTTTTTGAAAAATATGGGGAGAGAAGATTGTTTGGGGGTCAGAATAAACTTCAGTCTTCCCACAGGCCTCTTGATGGAACAGCCAACACCTAGTGAATGAGATCATTGAACCCTTTTTATTTGTCTCACATTGACGTAAATGCTGATGACCCTTTGTTTCTTCTCATGAGGTGTGCTGAGTTGTCTTAGTCTTCCTTCTGAGACTGTGTTGAAGGTGTTTGTGGGAGAAGATTCAAGACAAGGGAACAAAGAACTTATAATTCCACCTCAAGACAATATCCTGCATTTCAAAGCTAACCTGCTGCTGTGTAAACCCATTTTGCCAGTTAGAAACTGAAAATCGTCTTGGCCTTCCTGTGTGATTCTGAAATAGTTCTATACTATCCACTACCTTCTCCCACTCCCAGGCAGATGGAAGTCCTGGACCAACTAGGGAAGATGTCATGTTCTCAAAGGGGCTTTATAAAAGAAAGTGCGTGAACAATTTCCAAAGTACTTCCCAGTTTTGATCCAACCATTTGGATGGTTTCCATGTGCCAAGCCCTGTGCTGAACACTCATAACCTCACAGCAACCATGTGGGGGAATCTTAACATGATTCCCTTTTAGCAGACAGGACGGCTGTGCTCCGACTGCAGGGTTAATGGTGGAGGCACGTGCTGGGAGCGCTTCACTAGGTTGTTGTAGAGCCTTCCACTAGGGACACCTGATAAAGGGAGTGATACAGACTCTCCCCTAGGGGCACCACTATAGGTTTGGGGGAATTGGGAGCAGAGGCAAAGCCTCTGGAGTTTTGTGACCTGCCCAATTTCACATAACTAGTTATGTCTAAACATCTAAAACTTATATCTTCTAAATTTTGCTCCAGGGTCCTTTCTATTATACTTTACTAAACCTTGAATATTTTTCCTCTTTAAGTGTCCCCTATAAAATTTAGCTAACACCATGGGAGAAATTAGTATGATTGTTTGAAAGGGAATAAAACATAGATTAAAGACATAGGAGAAAAACATGACAAACTAGAAGGAGAAAAAAAGAGAATAAATAAGAGACATGGTCAATAAAACCTATGCTTACTTCAGATTATCACATAGGGGTGATCCCAGGAATGTGGATTGTCTATGTTTAAGGAAAAACAGCAACTTGTAGTCAAGACATTCATGTTTCAATTCTGCACATCTTGACACTAGCGTAAGAAATATACAGAATGAATAAAATATAAGTATTCTAATTAATGCCAAAAACCGTGAAGGGTCTGATATTTCACCCAACATGCCGTTGGCGTGGATGCTGAGAGAAAACACAAGACTCCTGTATCAGAGACGAAAGACAGTTCATTACTCACAGTAGGAGCCAGAGCTGCAGCACTTTTTGTGTTGGTTATTGGAGCTGCAATGGCCACAGAGCAACGTGGAAAGAGCCACATCACATCTGCAAATGCAGTCAGGCGTGTTACAGCAGAAGAACACGTCTCAGAGAACTTGAATCATTTACTGGGCATGCAATGGGCATTAGTGAGCACACCTGCGCTTTTCATTAGAGGAAGACGTCATCTTTATTATGTTGGAAAGCCAGCATGTCTGTCCCCTGTTCTGAAGGGAGACATTATCTTCCAAGGCCGTTCATTGCATACAATCCTAGAAATAGAGGCAGCCAGTCTCTGCTCGCAAGATGTGCAGAAGCATAAGAAACTGATGGATAATTACCCCTGAATAATTATCCGATTCCTTCATCGACTCGCAATACTAAGTATGTGCCAGGCACTGAGCCGTGTGCTGGCGGTACAGTAGTGAGCAGAGCTTGACATGGTTCCTGACTTCAGGGAGCTTACACATTAGTGGGGAAGATAAATATCAAACAAAGAATCTCATAAATGCACACAAAAGGACAACAGTGAAGAAGAATCTCTAAAGAGAGGTCAGGGTAGGCAGGCATCAGAGGAGGTGCTGCAAACGTGCGTCGTAGGGGTGGTGGGGGTCCGGAAGGGCTTTCCTGAACACGCAGGTCTGGAGACGAGAGCCCAAAGGTGACTCGGAATTGATGCGGCAGAGGAGAGAGGCAAGCGGCAACCAGGCAGGTGGAGCGGACCAGCAAAGGCCGTGGAGCAGGAGGGAGTGTACCACCCCCGAGTGAGGGAATCCTACAGTGTGCCCTGGGTGGTCCTGTTTCATGCCTGTTGTTCCAGTTTAATCATTAACAGCATCCGTTTCCCTCTCAGTAGTGTCCCGTGGGGAACCGAGAGGGTCAGAGCTCAGAGGAAGAGAACATGGACCAGACAAGGCTGGAACGGTGAGTAGGGCCAGAGGACGCTGGGCCTCGTCAACTCTGGTAACAGCCTTAGGCATTAATGCAAGAGCAATGGGCCGGGCGCAGTGGCTCACACCAGTAATCCTAGCACTCTGGGAGGCCAAGGTGGGCGGATCGCTCGAGGTCAGGAGTTCGAAACCTGCCTGAGCAAGAGTGGGACCCCGTCTCCACTGGAAATAGAAAGATATTAATTGGCCAACTAAAAATATATAGAATACATTAGCTGGGCATGGTGGCACATACCTGTAGTCCCAGCTACTTGGGAGGCTGAGGCAGGAGGATCACTTGAGCCCAGGAGTTTGAGGTTGCTGTGAGCTGGGCTGACGCCACGGCACTCTAGCCTGGGGAACAGAGTGAGACTCTGTCTCAAAAAAAAAAAAAAAAGAGCAATGGGAAGCTCTTTAAGGGTTTAAACCAGAGGACTCCATGGTCAGATCTTCATCTGAAGAGCTCGCTGTTGGCCTAGAGGAGGAGGAGAGTTAAGAGAGGGAGGCGCAGGGGAGAAAGGACGCATCGGAGTCTACCACTGCGGTTGGGGTCATGGCAACCGTCCCAGCCACACGGGGTGGGCGCAGGAGAGCAGCAGAGCAGAGGCGAGGGCCAGCAGATGAGAGGATACAATCGACAGGATGTGGAGTGACAGGTAAGAGGCTGCCAAAGATGACCCCAAGATCTCCGGCTGGTGGAGACATTAAACACTGAAGAGCGTAGATGGAGAGGCTGGTGGGCAGTCGGAGAGGCAGAGAGGGAGCTCAGATGAGAAGCCCAAGCTGGAGTCGTAAAGGCAGGAACCACAGCTGGCCCAGGGGTGCAGGAGGGACCCACCTGGGACAGAGCCCAGAGGAAACAAACGCTGAGTAGACGCAGTAGACAGAGTCGCAAAGGGGACTGAGTGGTTGCAGTTAGGGGTGCGGAGAGAATCCACAGACGGTGGTTTCCAGAAAGCAGAGAGAAGAGGGCATCGGGAAGAAGGAAGTTGTCAGCGGCGTCAAATCCGCTGCAGAGAGGGGAAAGAGGAAAACTGGAAAATGCCATGGGATGTAAAGACGTGGAGCCGACCGGTGAGCTCAGGAAGAGGAGCGCGGTGCAGAGCGAGGGCTGCAGCTGGTCGCAGGAGGCCCAGCAGCGAGCAAGAGCCCCAGGGTGGAGGTGGCAACACGATGTAGGGGCAGGCGATATGTGTGAATATTCTCACTGTGGCAGAGGAGACAGGGGAAATGGGAAGGTTCAGGGCGCAGGTTTCACGAGAGGTTTGAACAGACCGATGCTCCGACGGGAAGCTGAGAAGGGGGGAGGAGGTTGCAGGGAGGCGAGAGGAGGATAATGGAGTCTGTAAGATTCCCGGGAAGAACAGAGAGGTTGGAGTCCAGAGCCCACAGGGGGGACTTGACCTGGGAGAAGACAAAGGGCAGAGACTCCATGGCTGAGAGAAGGAACCCGAAAATTCCCGGTCTGGGAGCAGGGAGGGTTAGGGTTAGGGTAGGCACGTAGGTTTGTAATTTGGGAGAGAGAGTGAGTGAATTTCCACTGGGATGGAAAGTGGAAAGACTATTGGCCCAGAGTACGGACAGGGATAGGAAAACAGGAGAGACCGAAGGTTTTGAGGATAACAGCAAGGAGTAGAAAGTGGGTGGGACAGAGAAGAACACAGGAGAAGGTCAGAGTCTGTGTGTGCACATGCCCACGTCCTCATGCGCACGCTCACGGCTCCCAGTGCCACTCCTCCTCCTCCCCACGATCCACAGATTCTCCAAGTCCAGCTGGTCAGGCCTCCCTCCTCCTCCTCCCCCTACCTGCCTGCTTGGTGTCTGCCTGCTCCCTCGTCCTCCTCCCCCTACCTGCCTGCCTGGTGTCTACCTGCTCCCTCCCCTGCCCCCTACCTGCCTGCCTGGTGTCTACCTGCTCCCTCCCCTGCCCCCTACCTGCCTGCCTGGTGTCTGCCTGCTCCCTCCTCCTCCCACCACCAGGCTCACCCTACAGGCAGAGGCTGAGGAACTAAGGAAGGAGAAGGGGAGAGAAATTGCCAACGCTTATCGTTTAGAATCTGTCCCTTCCTCCCTGCCACATTTGCAGAAATGGATTAAAAGGAACCCAAGTGACCAAGAAGAGGAGGTCTGTTGGTGTTCTGACAGGAGGCGTGTGTCCTTCCATTTATTCAGGCAGTGACACGGTGCCAGCCTTGCAAAGCAGGGAGAGCCTGACTTCTGCTTTTTCTAATGAGGAAACTCAAGCCCGGGGAGGGTATGGTCCACTCCACCAGCGGAGCCATCTCTGAGAACATGAAATACTGCAGGGTTAATCCGGCACATCAGACGAAGGGCCAAGCGGTGTTCTCGATGAAAATGGACTAAGCCTCCCTCTCCAGACTCCAGAGTGCTTCCATTCAAGTCAGATGCACTTCAAGTCTGAAAATGAAAGCTTCCTGTCTTTTAACAGAGGGAGAAACTGTGTCACTTAATTATAGAAGGATCAGAAGAGGAAAGCTAATAAAAAAAAAAAAAAAAAAAACGGAACCTAAATCCAGATTCCGGAGGGAGCTGGAACTGCAAAGTGCTCCCAGCAGGGGAAGGAAAATTGCTCCCCTGACCTGGAAATGACCCTCTCTGTTTGTGGCTTCCCAACACTCCAAAGGACAGCAGGGGTCAAAGCCCTGGGGCTTTGATGGGCTTTGAAAGGGCTGGGGGTGGGAGGAAGGGGGTTCTGCAGGGCACCTGCGGGCTCTCACTGGGGGCTGCTGGGGAATGGACTGTGAAGAAACCCGCAGGGCCAGGGACTCCGTGTCTTGGCAGTTCTGGGTCACTGAAGAAGCAGGCGGCTCAGAGCTAAAGTATCCACAAATCGCCGGGTGCATCTAAAAGAAATTGACAGTGGGGTTTGCAAGGACTTCCATTTCTGGAAGAATCCGAGAGCACTGCGGCTTCAGCAGGGCAGATTCAAGGCAGAGAAGAGCAAGCCCTGGGGGTTTTCACTTTGCAGTGGTTTCGTCCCCACTGGGAGGTCTGTCCAGAGGACAAGCGGGGTGAAATGCAAGGCGAAGCCCTCGCCCTCAGCCTGGAGGGCAGTTTCTCTGTTATTCTTTGCTCCTCTCACACAGAAGGGATTAAGCGTCCTAGCCTTTTGCAGGTGCTGGTGCCGAAAGGGAAGCAGGAGAGGGAGGAAAACGAAGGAGGAGGAAGCTCAGGGTGGGGCGACTGGCGCAGGAAGCGAGGACAGAAACCCTCGCTGTCCACGCCAGGCGAGCTCCGCAGGCAGGACAGCGCGAGGCCGCGCACTGGGGGCATTGTTTGCCCTTTCGTGCTCGCTGAAAAGCAGCAAACAGAATTGCACTTGTATCCACACAAGATGACTGCAAACGCCATTCCCCCACCTCGTAACTTAAAGCGGAAAAAAAGCACTACTCTTAATTCAGGGACTGTCGCTTTGTTGTTTATTTTTAAAGTGAAAACCGAAACACTCAACGTCAAGGAAAGAGAGCACTTTGGGGTTGAGGGCGGGAAGCTGGGGTGCCCCGCGCCCCGCAGGAAGCCCCGTGGCTCATTCCCACAGGAACAGCTCCCCGAAGGCCGCTGGCTTGTGTTCACTTTCTCCGGCAAAATCAGTCCTCACGTGTGATGGCCCATTTCAAGGATAACCGTGAGGCGTTTGGGCAGAACACAGACTGTAAAGGAAGTTCGTAGGTGACCCGTAGCTATAACAGCTGACACTGCGAGTGTGGACCACATGCCAGGTAGGGGTCCGAGCACGTTTGAGCCCAGGCAATCCGGTTCTAACCTATGCTCGAAAATTCTGGCCAGCACTCGGCCTCAAGCCCCCACGCTCCTGATAAGTCCTATTTATGCTTACCTGTGTGCTAGGGTGCCCCCGCCCACTCCCCCAGAGCTAGGCTGAGAGCCCCTCACACCTGCTCCCCTGGAGCCTTGCGGTGAAGCCCCCAGTGTAGCCTGTGGCGCAGGACTGCAGCCATCCTGACCTGCCTTTCCCGTGGGTTGCAGTGTCCACGGGGACAGGTTTAGAGTTACATCTAACATACTATAACATGCAATTTACATCTGAATGCACACATTAGCAAATTGATAAAAAAAAAAAAAAGTACAGGTCTTTTTCCTGTGAGAAGGAGCTCCGAATCCAGGGCTGGGAGGAAAGGGACAGACTGGGGATGGTTCACTCTATGTGTCAACTTGCCTGGGCCATGGGGTGCCCTGGTGCCTGTTAAGCACCATCTCTGCGCATGTCCGTGAGGGTGTTTAGGGATGAGATTGGCATTTGAATTGGTGGACTCAGTAAAGCCGGTTTCCCGCCCACGGCGGTGGGTGGGCACTGTCCAATCCACTGAGGGCCTGAACAGAACAAAAGGGCCAAGGAAGGATGGATCCTCTACCTCGGCCTGACTGCGTGAGCTGAGACATCCATTCTCTCCTGCCCTTGGACTGCGGCTTCGCCACAGTGTTCTGGTTCTCTGACCTCCAAACTCAGACTGGAATCACACCACTGCCTTTCCCGGGTCTCCAGCTGCAGACAGCAGAGCGTGGGACTTCTCAGCCTCCATAATCATATGAGCCAATTCCTCAAATAAGTTGCTATATATATATATATCCTGCTCTGGAGGACCATAATACAAGAGACCAACACAATGACCATGACACTTTGCAGACTGGCTACAAGGGCTGCGGTCACGTTGACATATCGGGTTCCATCCTTGCGTGGGGAAAGGACTGGTGGCGTCTGCCCGGGGTGCAAGGAAAGGATGGGACAAGGTTTAATTAGGGAGCAGCAATGTTCTAACCAGGCAAGAAGGAAGCAGGCACAGCACGAATGAGGCAATCACAGGGCACTTCGGAGAATGGTGCAGAGTGGTTCTATCCAACCACGCGTCGCCGCTGAGCTCCTGCGGCAGGCCAGGCGCTGTCTAGCTACAGTGAGCAAAACAAACCGGCTAAAGCAGGGGTCCTCACACTTTTTAAACAGGGGGCCAGTTCACTGTCCCTCAGAGAGAGTGCGCACTGTGGGCCCGGGATGAGTCGGCTGCTAAGCAGGACAGGCAGCAGTGGCAAAAACACATAGCGGGCCAGATAAATGTCCTAGGCAGGCGGCATGTGGCCTGCAGGCCATAGTTTGAGGACGCCTGGGCTAAAACGTGTCTTCTATCAAGAACTCTGCAGCCCAGCGAGGGAGGGAGACACGCAAACAGACCAGGGATTAGTAACCGCAGCTGGCCGGCCGGGAATGGGTTCCAGGTGTGTCAAGGTGCTGATCTGCTAGGTGGGGCTGGGCCAGGGCCTGCGGCCAAGGGAAGTCTTCAGCCAGCACCCAGGCGACCCACAGGTTCTTCTATTTTTAACACATGCCATGAGTGGACGAGTCAGGGAGACCTCACAGGACAGAGCTGCCAGAGGGTGCCCTGAGAGCAGAGGATGGAGGCAGACTTTCTGCAGAAGGCAATTCCCAAGTTGGGCCCTGACAGTGGAATCAGAGCTTGCCAGAAACACAGGTGGAGGAGACTTTGGCCAGAGGGAAGAGCTGGGAATGGCGACCATCAGAAGAGCTAGCTAGCGTTCCCTGGGCAGTTACAAAGGGCCAGGCCTGGACCTAAGAACCTCCCGCGCTATCTCACTAAATCCTCTCTCACCTCCGGGGAGGAAGGGTCACCTCGCAGGCCAGCAAATCAGGGCACAGAGCATTCACGTAACCTTCTCAAAGTCACACAGCTAGCAGTGATGAAAACGTGTCTGACAGTTCTGAGCTACAGCACTACGTGGCCTCCTTTTAGAAAACCCATCAAGGCGCCAGGAAAGCCGAGAGCAAGGGTGGACAGCACAGCAGTTTGGTCTTCCCAGAGTGCTGGGCCGGCAGTGGCAGGAAGTGCCCAGAGGAGGACACGGCACTCAGCTCAGGACAGGAGGGCCACGCAGGCCACTCAGCTGAAGAGGTGAGCGAGGGCCAGGCTGGGGACGCCTGTGGCTCCGCATTAGGAGGTGGGCGGATTGGTAATAGGGAGCCACTGAAGACTTGTGAGCAGGGGGCGGTAGGCTCCTCCCTGAGTTCCAGGAGGCTAACTCCAGAGCAATGTCGAGAATCGGTAGGAGAGGTGAGAGCTTGGATGGAAACACGTGTTTGAAGGGTAACTGCTGCAATCCACTGTGACCAGAGGGAGGCCGTAGGGGGGCGCAGAGGCAGGGCTGTGTTCTAGAAGGTGGCGTGTGATCTGCTGACGCGACTCTCTGTGTATTTCCTTTCTGGAGATGGCGCCATCCTAGGGTGGGGTCCCCCAACACACACCCCTAACACGCTCCTCTGGCCCGCCCCATCTGCTGTCCTCCCTCTCCCTGAACCCTCCCAGGACTTCCCCAGCAGCTGCGCCCCAGCGGGTGGCCGTCTCCAGCCACCTGCATCTTGCTCTTACCTCAGAGCTTCTCGGGGCATTTCTGCCCTACAAACACCAGACTGGTCCCCCTGAGAGGGAGTGGGGAGAAGCCAGTGTTCCCCATCTCACCGCACCAGCAAGGATGAGTGTGCCTGACACTTCCCGCGCCCTTCCACCCCACACAGGCACCTCCTTATTCTGCACTCACATCAGCCCCTGCCCCTGGCATCCCACCTTGCAGTGTTAATTCCCCGTTTCTCAAATTAGCCTCGTCTGCTCACTCGGATTATACGATGGTGGAGGGCAGGGGCCACCAATTCTTTTCATTCAGTCCAAACCATTCTTATAACCAGAGAAGGGCTCATAGTCAGCATCTAATGACAACACGTTGCATATATAAAAGAAAGAGGGAAATTTCTTCTTGTCGAACAAGATTTCTATAGGGGAAAAACCTGATTTAAAAAAAGAATGTCATCCATGCATATGTGCAGCCCCCAAATCCCAGCTGGATCCTACTAGATTAACTGTGGTCCAGAAATGTCTGCTCAGGTCTGATAAACGAAGGGACGGGCTGCCCACAAGGATTTCCATCTTTAGGAGAGGAAAGGCTCGTCCACTGGTGCCTGGGCTGGGGAGTCAGGGAGGCAGCAGGACGTTTGTCTTTGATGTCCAGCTGCAGCTCAAACCCAGGGCCTGACTTCTGAGCCTTTTATTTTTGAGACAGAGGCTACAGGTAGCAACTGTCTCCATGACAACACACATCGGTCCCCAGGTGGACCAAGAAGCAGCAGCGTAGGGGAAGACACATGACCCCGATTCTTCCTGGAACCAATAGGGCTTGGAGCAGGGAGACCCAGAAACACTGGAGGGGACACTGCCTACAGAAAGGAGATCACGACTCATGAGGGGACAGAGGCTCCATCATCAAGCGGATTTGTGAACAACAGGCACCGTGTTGGCCCCAGGACAGAGCCCGAGCACCTGTTTGTGAGTCCACATGAATCTCAGAAATAACTGCTGCCACACCGGGGTGGCTCAGAGTCGGTGAAGCTGAGACCCTTGGGCCACAGCTGGGTGTTGAGCTGGGGGTGGGGGTGGGGGGGTGCCAAAAATGGGTCACAGGATCCAAATTGGCCCTGTTGACAAGAACCAGAACCCCAGGGTGCATTCTTCTGCTTGCATTCAATCAGACTGTTCTAGTCACCTGCTTAGAGGGGTGTCGGCTCATGTAACTCTGGGAACAAAATCCCTACAGAAATGAACCCGACTGAACTAAGGAATTTTATTTTTTTCACTCTCAATAGAATGACAAAAGCAACACATGACAGTTCCTCCATTGTTTAATTCGTTAACACGTTCATTTAAACCCAGCGGCAGGGTTCTCAGTGTTGTGTACAAGTGTACACAGGACACTTTTAGTCCCATACACAAGGATGTAGCACCTTTGATTAGAGGTATGTTTAATACATGTGGTATTTTTGTGAGCTATACAGAAAATGATGGTTTTGCATAAGAAAAAACCCCGGTAGAGTAACTGTGCAGAAACATCCACCAGACAGGCTGAGCTGAAAACACTTAACAAGTCTCTCTCCAATGCAGTGAATTCTGAGTGTTGTGCGTGTTTTCTGTCTTTGGTAGCAATGAGAGGATTTCTTTTGCTGCAGATAATGATGTGCACAAAGTCCTATTTCTGAAGCTCAGAGAAACATGGTCAGAGGAAATATGAATATATGGACAAATTTGTTAAAGGGAGATCAGAAAATAGATTATGCTACATTTTGTCTTCTGGGAAGTTTTAAATTTAATTTTATAATTTTATTCAAATTCCCTACTTGAATTGAGGGTATGAGGTTGGGACTGTTGTTTGTTTCTGCACAATCTGATGTGCTGCCATGTATAATTTTCCTAGTCAGAACAGAGATGATATTACCCTCTTCTTGGTGGTTTCAGAAAAGGCAGATATTTTAGTTGCCATGGTGAAATGAAAGTGATGTTCTCTCAAAAGCAGAGAAATTTTGAATATTCCATTCATTGACAATTTTTGTCATGTAAATTTTGCTCCATCTACTTTCAGCATCTGAAACCTTGAATTGATTGACCCAATTGAACAAGATCCCCTTTTAGACAATTATTAAGGTTTAAGTAGAAAGGCACCTTTTATTTGTGTTCATTCCCTGCAAAACACTATGTTGTGAGTAGCCGTTTTAACTACTGCCCAGACAAAATGAAAATAAACGTTTTTTGGTCAGTGCTTTTGTAGTTTTTCTAATTAGATGATCTTTTAATAGCTTCCTCCTAAGAGTTCCTTCTTTAGCCACTGAGTTTATAGTCCAATCAAAGCCGAAGAACTAATTCTGAGCATTTAAATTGCCTTATGTGTTTCCAGCTCAGACTCTGCGACTTCGAGAGAAAGCTGGGCTAGGAGTGTTCAGTAACATGGTCTAATTCTGTCCCATTGCCATCACCATCCATATTTAAATAAGCATATTAGTTTCTTCCTAAACTAAATATTAAATGTAACATTTTATTTTAATAGTTGTAGGTTATATGTTATATCTTATGCTCAAGTTAATAATTCCTATTTGCTATACATTTATGAAAAAGCCCTATAAATGATTTGATGATCAATAGATCCTTCTTGGATTCCAGCCTTGGAAAATTTTCCCAAATGCAGTAGCAAGATTCAGACACAAAGATACTCATTCCAACGATCAACCGGAAATAGCTTCCAATGACCAACGTTATGGAAATCACTAGAGGTTGGATATTACAGTAAGTCTGATATAATGCTTAAGAAGACCATGAATATAAAGAAAACTGTGATGAAATGTTAAGTTAAAAAGCTTATATAAAATTGCATATGTAGTATGATGATGACATGTATGTATACATTTTACATGTATGTAAAATTTTATAAGGAATGAAAACATGCATAGAAGAAAACAGACTTGGAAAGACACCCAGAAATGTTAGCAGCGATTCCCTTTGGGTAGCTTGGGACAATTTATGTTCTTTCTACACCTACGTGTAGTCTACTTCATCTATAATATCCATGTGTTATTTTTAATGGAAAAAACACTAAGAGGAGAAGGAGGAGCACCCAGTGAAAACAAAATCAGTAATGCCTCCCAGGGTTGCATTTGGGGTGACTTTTCACATTGCGAGGAATAGGATGCTTCCTTCCATAGGAGTTCTGGAGGGCGCAAGAGGGCAAGACACTGCTTCATCACCTCCTTCGACAGGTGAGAAGCAGTGCGAGAAATAAAAATAGTTTTTCTGAAAAGAGAAGGGTCCTCTTGCTATAGCACATTTTAGAATCTGGCCTAATCGGGGAGACTTTTAACAGTTTGCCAACTAATTAGTCACATGATACAACAAAGGGAAAAGTAGAGAATCAGTTAGAAATAAACAAAGTAGCATTGCAGAAGTGAAAGCATGACCAGGCTCTTGTTCGCAGGAGCGATGTTCTCCTGTGATATTCAGGGGTCAGAAGCAAGACTGAGGGAAAAGGAGGCTGCAAGAACACGAACAGTCACCTGCCAGTCCTGGGCACCACGACCCAGGGAGTACCGGCGCCTTCAGCAGAAGCGCGTTGCAGGAAATGTTCTCCTTCTATGTCCAGCGTCACGTGTGAGATCAATCGCACGCCTTATTCTCAGATTTCAGCACACCAGGGTGACTGAAAACATCCACTCTGTACCCAGAGGCCTGAAAGACAGATGCCAGTTTAGCATCAACAGCAAAGCCGTCCATCCGCATTCCGTGGTATCACCTGCAAAAGCAAGGAAAGAGCGCTATGATGAGAATGGAGCTCCCACTTCCATTCTCAGGCAGGACGTGGTTGTCTCAAAGTGTACTGGGAATGCCCTGGGAGTGAGGCCACGTGGACTACCAAAAGTTGGGAGCTTTTCTTTTGGTATTGAAGCAGCTCTGAGAGTGTTTTTTCTCTTAAGGATGTGTGTTCTGACGGTTTGCCGGTGTGAACTGAGTGACTAAGGCTGAAGGATCGAGGCCCAACTCACTTGATCTGGGTTAAGATCCAGAAAGCTTTGGCTTCATTTGCTCATGGTTTCTGCATAAATAAAAAAAGTGAATTGATGATAAAGTTAAAAACTGGAATAATTTATCAAAATGTGGTTTTATGATGACTCCCCAAGGAACAACTTAGACCCTTCCACTGAACTAGAGTGTCCGTGCCACAAATACAAGAACCAATGGATTACTCTGTAGAGAAGGAACAATTTCCAGGAACCTGACTTCCCCATGGTCCTCGGATGGGGTGCCCACTTCTTAAGTATAAAGGTAGGAGAAAACAAATGGCTTACTCTCGCCCTGGGTTTACTTCTTTCAACCTTAGTGTGGGAGAAGGAAAAACCATGCAACTGTCTGTTTGTTTCATCCCGAGTTACTGCATCAAAGACTGATTCAGGGTGGAGATGGGAGAATTGGTGAAGACTTGCCCCAAATGTCAGCTCCCTGCCCTGTCTTGACGGGTGCCAGGTCACACCCACCAGCGGCTGACACTCCCTTCCCTTGCCAGAGCCCCAGGGACAGACTGCCTCACTGCTCCAGGGGCAGCCTCACAGGGAGCCCTGCAAGAGTATGTTTAGCAGCACGTAGCTGGTTGCCTGTAAGATTACATTTTCAGCGAAGGTCTTAGCAATATGACAAATAGACAATGCCAAAATAAAAATCTTATATCTAGAAGTAGAAAGTATGCAAAAAATTGGACATGGCAGATTCATTGTTTCTAAGGATGTCAGTGGTTTGGAACTCGTGGGGCACCTGCTTTCTCATGTGCTCCTTTCTTCCATGGATGCATGTATCCACATCTGCACACACAGCAAGCAAGTGATGTCCTGTCCCCTTTCATTTTTGTTCACCAGTTATTTAACTCTCAATCTATTAATACAGATTTAAGGTTAAGCAAAGGGCCAGTTGGTAGGAAGCCAGTCTGTTTGCCCAATTTACTCACAGTCTATACATCTGAGAAAGAACGAGATATGAGAAGATAGGAGATTGAAGAGGGATGTGCGTGTCTGAATCTGGCTCTTTTCTAATTATTACTACTCTTTAATCACCTTTATTTATTCATTTATTTTATTTATTTTTATTTCAGGATATTATGAAGGTATGCCTTTAAATTTTTATCATTGTTAATTATTTTATCTATTCCTGATTGTTTTTTCTATATTTTAGCTCATAAATTATACATAATGGTAAGTATTTCGAAAACCAAATTATAATTTATTGTAAGGTTTAATATTGTTTTCATTAAGCACCATTATGAAGGAGTTGAAATAAGTTCTTCCTAAATATGCAAGGCTTATATTCTCGAGCAGATAAGGAGGTTGTGCCTGCCTTTCAGATTACATCAAATATGCATCAGTCCTGCTCTGACAAAGCCCGCCATGATACAGAGCTTTTAAACATGATCAGAAGCCAAGGAAAAGAACTAGGTGACCACAAAGATTGAAAGGAACCTGATGCGACATGATTTCCCCTGCAGCAATGAAGAGAAATTCTGCAGTGTAAGTACTTAGCGCACAGGTGTAGGTCAGTAAATGTGGCCGGTGCAGGGGCCAGCACAGTTCTAGGCACTTAGTAGGCACGCAATAAATATTCATGGAAGGAAGGAAAGAAGGGAAGAGGGAATTCTTAACTGTGTTTCCATTCCTTGTGATTTCCTTTCTCAAAAAAAAAAAAAAAAATGCTTTCTTCCTAACTCCACATGTCTCTAAGCACATTTTTAACATTTGGTTTCAGGATTTGGACAGGTAATGGGAAAACATAATGAAAGCAAATGGAAAGACCACAGAGCAAAGCCTTGGGTTAAACTTTGCCGGTTAACTCAATTACATTTTTATTGTGCAAAAAAGCTACTGCTAAAAACCTTGAAGGCCTCACTAAAATATTTTTTGCTAGTAAAAAAGGCAATCAACATATATTTGTTTATCCCACAGCAATAAGCATAATAATATATCATAAGAATAGGTACATTTTTAGGCACTGATCTGACATAGAGTTAAGGAAGAAAAAATAATAGCAGGTCAACGCAGCATGACTTTGTTTCAATTTATGCCAAAATAGCCGTATAGATTGCAAGTGCTTTAAAAGGTCCTCCAGGGCACTTGTACTCTACCTCTAGCAGTGCTAACTCCTGGTGTGGGAGCAAAATTGAAGGGTAAGGTAATGTGAGGAGAGGCTTCTGCTTGTTTCTGTATCTCTCTCTTACTTGATTTTTTTTTGCATATACATTATTTTAAAATTTGATAATATATGAAAATAAAATAACTGAGAAAAACATTATGATTTTAAATTAGTCTTAAGCTATGTAAATTTTTACAACAAAGAAAAAAGCCATTAGAATGACTCACCTTGTTATAATGACATTTTTTTCCATTAGAGTTCATGCAGTTTTATTTGATTTTATTAGCAATCTCTTTCAGAAGACCCTTGAGATCATTAATCTTGGAAAGAGAAAGAAATAGAACTGGTCTTAAGATAAATTTTCCAAGGTTCAGTTTTAAATTATTCCTCTACGGCTTTTCCATGCAACAGACATGTGTATTAAACAGCAAGTATGGCACATCTGGGACAAGGCAGAATGCGAGTGGCACGTGATATTTTAGACCCTGTTCATTGCTTACGTTCTGAAATCACAGCACCAGCAATTAGTAACCAATTAGTAAACCAATTAATATTGGCTTTACTCAAATGGGAGTCACTAGGGGCTTCCGCATAGAAAGAGTAGATTGCAATGAGACAGAGAAGTGATATGTAAAAATAATAGTGTTATATATAACTAATACTAATAAAATTATAAGATAGTAATAAAATTTTTGCTTTGGTAAGAGTATAATACTTATAAAAATAATATGGTATAATACTAATAAATCAAGTTTTTGCAAATAAAATGTCTCCCCTCCCACACACAAACAGTACAATACTAAAGCATAATTTTAGGAAAAGGCATAATAACATTATTCTTGATATATGTTTCACAAATCTATTACACAAAATGCATGAGGCTCATTTTAAATTACATGCCATATTAGTACACTTGATAAAAGCTCATGGATATAATGCAATGTCTGTACAGCTGTTTTCTAACTTGCTATATCACTCACTCAAGAAAAATCTGTGTTTAAATTAGGCTTATTTCCAGTAATAACTTCTTCCTTGAACTTAAAAAAAATAAAGGCTGATGGCTGCCTAAAATACATAAATCAATTGTGAATAACTTTTTTTCTGATATAATGAGATGGAGAAATTTTTTTATTCCCTACAGGGGCTTTTTGGAGAGCCCTGTATTTGTTAATAGTAAAGTGACTTTGAATAGCTGTTTAGAGTAGAGCATAAGACTCCAAGAGCAAAATAAATAAAATAGAGACTAGTAAAACAATAGAAAAAAAATCAGCAAAAGAGGCGGTTTTTTTTTTTAAAAGACAAAATCAACAAACCCTTAACTAGTCTAATAAAAAAAGAGAGAAGATACAAATAATAAATCCAAAAATGAGAGAGAAGACAAAGAGATGGGTGCATTCTCATGTCCACTGCAGCATTATGCACAACAGCCAAAATATGGAAACCACCTAAGTGTCCCTCAACAAACCAATGGACAAAGCAAACCTGGTACATACATATAATGGAATATTATTCAGCCTTAAAATAAGGAAGGATGGAAATCCTGCCATTTGTGAGAGCATGGATGGAGCTAGAGGACCTCATACTAAGTGAATTAAGACAGACACAAAAATACTGCATGATATCACTTATCTGTCGACTCTAAAATAGTCAAACTCATAGACGCAGAGAGTAGAATGGTGGTTGCCAGGGACTAGGGGGAGGGGAAATGGGGAGATGTTGGTCAAAGGGCACAAAGTTTCGTCTATGCAGAATGAATAAGTTCTAGAGATCTACTGCTCAGCCTGGTAACCAGAGTTCACAACACTGTATGGTACACATGAAATTTGCTAAGAGGATAGACTGTAAATTAAATCTCACCCCCTCCAACACACACACACACAAAACACATACAAATGGTAATGATGGAGAGGGAATAGATGGGTTAATTAGCTGGGCTGAATTGTGGTGATCATTTTTCAATGTATACATGCATCAAAACATCAAATTGTACACCTTAAGTGTATACAATTTTATATCTCAGTGATATGTCAATAAAGCTGTTTAAAAATAACTTAAAAGCAAAAAAAGAAAAATCTCCAAAAGCTTGCTCAAGAAACAAAAGACGAGGCCTACAGTTCCTGGTGAGTGGGAAGGAGGGGATGTCCTGTAGCTCAGAGGGGGAGGTACGAGGACACAGGTGGGGAGACAACAGAGGCAGTGAGACCACCGAGTGACAAGTGACGGCGGGGCCTACACCATGCAGCGGGGGTCCCGGTCCACGGACAGCTCTGCCCCTGGGAGTTAGGTCAGCTTGTCCCCATCCCTGAATTTCTTGACTCTCCTCTGACACAGGGCCAGGTGTCCTCCCTGCCCCTCTCTTCCCGCATCCCCTGTTGCCTCCTTTGTCCATCCTCAGCCCGTCCCAGAGTAGGGTCGGGACCGGGGTGTGGCCTGGGGAAGCGTTAGCCTGACCCCTGAGACAGCGTGCCACCAGCTCCCTCCAAAGCCACCCAAATAAACGCACGGGTAAACAACAAACAACAACCGTGAACTGGACGGTGTTCTTTACAAACACAACACCTGGACGAGTCTCCAGTGCCTTCCCCACCCGCCCCCACCCCCATTGCCTAAGCCCCTCCCACATGGCCATTCTGAGCACTCAGCACCTTGAAAGAAGCGTTTGAGACACCTCCCTCTGGGGTTTTAGAACTCCCTGGAGCCTTCCCTTGCGGGGGAATAAAATCCAGCCCTATAAAGAGGTAAGCACGTTTCTACACAGAATGACCCAGTCCTCCACTTCCTTCCCCTTAGTGCTCCCCTGGTTCATACTGCCTGTCTTCGTAGCTGCTTAGAGCGATCCATGCTACCCTAGACTCAGGCCGGCCTTCGCAGCTGCCAGACATTGGGATAAATAGCACATAAGTAAACACACGAGAAACTCTAAACAGATAAACTATCATGTCAGTGCTCTGCAAAGGGCATCTTTTGTTCATTTATTCATTCAACAAACACTGATTGAGGTCCTACTATGGACAAGGCAATGGGAGCTGGAGATTTGCCAAACCAGATGGGGTGTTGTCTAGCCACCACGCAGCACAACGCCGGGAGAGTCTGTGAACGTCATCCTCCAGAATGCCATCCTCAAAATTCCAATGACAGAATACTGAATAGCACCTCCTCTTCAGAGCCTAACAGGCATCCAGCACCTAGAGATCAATTGTAATTTCTGCTGCACCTGATCATAATTTCTGGCTACCAGCTCAGAGTGGGGGCAGGCACACTCTCCCTGTGCCTGGTGTTCACCCGTGTTCACGCACACGTTTGCGATGCCCTTCAAATAAAATAGGTACCAAACCAGGGTGGCAGCAAAGACCAGCATAGAGGCATACGGGCTCCTAAAAGCTCTTGTGGGCTTTCTGGAGTTCCCTGCAATTGCAAGCATCTTCACTTGTCCCAAGAGCTGAATGAAAAAGAAGAGGGGGCCCCGAGTCAGACAGAAGTAGAAAGATTTCGGGGGCCATGGCAGTGGACTTCACGTCTCCTCCCCACGCAGGCCGGGAGCATAGGGAGCAATTGGGCCCCAGCACCCAGCCCTTCCACGGTGAGCGAAGACAGCGGAATATGGAACATTTAGTATGTTTTTTTTAACACTTAACTTCTTTTATTTTCTTGCCATAACCACTGGCCTCTAGCTGAAAGCTCAAAAATATCAGTGACAAAAAAAAAAAAAAAAATTCTCAAACTATAAACAGAACCATACCTTTGAATCCAGTTGTCTAAACCGATGCCTCATTCTGCAAGGAAGTTAAAAAATAAAAATAAAAAAGAAAGTGAGCAAGAGAAAAAGAGACTGAGAGAGGGTTGTCAGGCTCCCTTTTCCAGTCTTTTCAAGTACAGAATTCAGGTCATTTTCACTTTCAGCTAAATCAAGGATCAGCGTGTTTGCTTTTCTGATTTTCTTCCTAATGCCCAAAGGAAGCGGAATTCCTCTCTAATACCAATTAGAAGGAGAGCATATAAACACCACCGCTGCTAGTAGGGTGGTAGAGGATGGCTGGGAAGGTCTGTCCCTCCCTCCCAAAACCTTGATCTCAGAGTCTACGAGCAGAGGGGTGCTACGGTGCCCTCCCTGTTGCTCCAAGACAGTGAGCCTCCCATGCCTCTTTCACCAGCTGTGCTCCACCCAACAAAGGGGCTCCTTGTGCTTGTAGATACTCATATTTTATTAGAGTGAATCTTGAGGTGTATTTTTGAACTCTCAGGAAGCGTGACAGCTGTCAGTGCAGAATGTTACCCCTTACAGTAAGAAGAGCATGCTTCTGTAGGCTTCACAACACGTTCCTTATGGACCACCTATAGACTTAGCTATGACCGATCTATTTCATAAGATGTTTAACAAACGTATTTACGAATCATGTGGATGTTTTTCACAACTCCATGTGATTCATAAATGATGCTCATAACTTTTCATGGATAGCCTGTAACAGATCAACTAAATGGGTTTTCCATCTTCTAATCTCTATACGTCTTCATTGCAGAGATAAATAGGTGAGTGGCACCTGCAAGGTAATGCCAATTACTCATGACTCGTGAGTCTTGCTGGAACCCACCTCTGCAGCCATGACACGGGGACCCACCCTCTTGTTAACCAGGTTCCATGGTCCTGCACTGCAGGCTCCAAACATCTCCTTCTCCCCCAGGGCCTTGAAGAACAATCGGGACAGTAGGTGGGTGGCATTTTTCACCTTCTTAAAAGGCTGGCACACATTTATGTGTTTCTCGTCTTCAACTGCCTGGGCAGTGTCTTTGTGGTGCTATTGCTCTCTGCTGAAAACGCCCTTCACTGAGTTTGCTCAGAGAGCTGCCTGCGCCCTGCCGGCTTACGTATACAAAGGAAGCCTTGCAAAGAGAAATGAACGTACTCCTCCGAGGTGTCGTTGGCCTTCGTGTTGATCTTGACAAGGTAATTTTCCTTCATGACACCTTCCCACGCCAGAGTCTCGTTGTCCTCATTTTTGAAACCTTGAATAATGAGAAAAAGAAAAACATTTAAATTGTTTCATTTGCTCCTTGCCTCCTAAATAAACACCTGCCAGGCATTTTTTAAGACTCCAAAAGTAGGAGAATCAGATCCGTCCTGAGCAGGCAGATCTGCCTAAAGCTACTTCCTGGTGACAGGATTAGTGTGGCGGAGCAGTAATGCTTTCCTGGTGACGATGAAGAATTGGAGCTGCCTGTGTGAAAGAGGAAGGCAATCTTTATTCTAAACGGAGATCGGTCCAAATCCTCTGTGTTTTGTGACTTAGCAAAATCATTCCACTAATGAGTTTGGCTCTCACATTTGATATGTGCTTTTCTTTCATCCTGATGATGTAAAAATGCTAAACCATTCAGTTGGATAATTTCTGATGGATTTTGTACTGACTCTCAACCTGAAACTGAGGTAGGAACTTTAAAGGAGAGGAAAATAAGCCCAAAACATTGCTCCTGTCCTCCTGAAACATGCAGTCTGGGTGTGGACCTCAAAGAAAACTCACCTAAGCCAGAACATGCTGTAGAATTCGCCTAGGCCATGCTCCAGTTAAGATTCTTAGCTCAGCTTCCTATAGTGCCTGAGCCTTCCAGATGACAGAAAACAGAGGAAAGGATCACCATGTCGCCTCTGCTTAAGTTACCAATGCAACGGACATCAACCCTACACCTGGATTCACAGGGACAGGGAAGTACATATGTTCCTACAGGTGTCCGCCTGGAATAAATTTATGTAGTTTTTACTTTTAAATTACCATTTAAATTTATTCATCAACATCTTAGAGTTTAGGAACAATTATAAGATCTTTCTGGATTTAAAAAGAATTAATTGGGGGCCAAAGGCAGAACCAATGTGTAAGTGGCTAGATTTAAGCAAATCCTACATAGCAAATATGGATTTATGTTTCAATGGTAGTTATTCACTTTACAAAGTAATTCTTAACTAATTTTTTCCAATTGTATTTTGTGGCTTCCAATGTCTTTTATCCAAACCAAAATATGTAAAGGCCAAGGCAGGTACTTAAACATAACACAGAGAGGACAGACACATCTGGACACGGATGGACAAAGAGCAAGGATGACAAAGGACCCAGAAAACATGATCAACCTCTGTAACAGTCAAAGAAACACTAGTTGAAATGATGACGTGGCGTTTTCACCAACCACACTGGAAAACTAGCAGGGTCTGAAACAATGACTATATCCTGTTTTGGCAAAAATGTGGAGGAACAGGACTCCCACATAATGGGAAAATCTGGCAATTGTCACAGCCTTAGGTTAGTAGCGGTCTGGGGAAAACAGGCAATATACAAAGACTTCAAAGTGGGCACACCCTTTATCTAGGTATTTCTCTTTAGAAATAACTCAAAGGAAAAACATTATTGATGTGCTCAAAAATGAATGCATAAAACTCTTTATGACAATGTTATATGCTAACAAAAGAGTCAAAACAATCTACATATTTAGTGACAATGGATTGGTTAAATTAATTATTCCCATGGGTTATTTAATTATTTCCATGGGTTTCATGGTTAAAAATTGTCATATAGGTTTTTATTTATGCATATGGAAAGTGTTTATAATGTATTATTAGTTAAACAAGTTAGATTATAAATGTGTATGCATAGAGCAATCCAATTATTAAACATCCACATAAGAATAACGAATGAACACCAGCATGTTGACAGTATTTATCTCTGGATGACAGGTGACATGTGCTCCTCAGCTTTATTTAGGCTTTTCCGCATTTTTCAAATGTTCTACAATGAATATGAACTGCTCTCTGAATCATATAAAACAATACATTTTATTAAAAAGCAATTACTGGGTAGTATGCTTTTTTTATTGCTTGAAGACATCACCAAAAATTACTAACAGTCAAAGTCTGGGTTCTACTTTTCTGAAAATTATTTGAAACATTTTGCATTTTTATCCAAAGAAGGAGAATTTCAAAATCAAACCCATGACTTCCCCTCATTGGGAAACCTAAGCAAAGTATAGTTAGGAAACTAATTGCCAACCAGAGGTTCTGGCAACCACGCTGCTGTGGCTTCTGGATTTAGGAATCTCCAAGGAGGGGGAGCAAATGGGCAGGCAGTGACCATACGTGACCCTGGGGAGTCTCCAGGTAGCCAACGGGGCTCTCGGCTCCCTCTTTCTCATCGTCACTGCATCGTCACTGGGTGGAGAAAGATCCTGTCCTTCTGTGGTCTCCCACTCCCTCTATTTCTTTATTTCCTCCTGAGAATAAGAACCGTTTGAAGATGGAAAACGTCAAGAGTTCACACCGTTTCCCCAATCACTCTGAGGACAGAAGCCCACCGAGCAGACAAGTCCAGGTTGACATCACTCGTTTCTGACTCATCTGGTCGCTGCCTCAAGCTGGGCTCCTTCCCACTTTCTGGCCATGATAGGGAATGTTTTTTCATTTTATGTTCATATTGTGATTAATCACTAAATAAGTTTTGGGGGGATGTAATATATTTTGTCCTGCCTTTTCGACCTCATCCTTAATCCGGAGTACTGTAATATTAATAATTTGTCCTTACTTGTATGCCGAGTTTCCGGATTCCACTGATCCTGGACTGAATGTGACATGTCTTTGGAGAAAGGAGCTTTATCCCATCCAGCTTCTCCATCCACCCATCCTCGGCCTGATTCCCACTAGTGACAGGCAATTAGCTCACTACCTCAGAGTAAGTCATTTCGTTTCCAGATAGCACTAATTGCTATACATTGTTTTTTCTCTATACTGAGCCAAAAATCTTTCTTGCTGCAACTTTTATCCGTTGCTTTTTCTCTAGAACCATTCAGAAGAAAATAAGAAACTTGCAAGGCTTCTGTTATCTGAAGGCATAGACTAGGTCATCGCCCGGGGCCCAGGGACGCTCAACGCAACATGGTTCCAAGACAGACCAAAGGTACTCCCGGGCTTGTCATTAAGTGCCTCTGATATCTGGGTATCATGTTCGAGTACAGTCAAATCCCGCAGCTGAACTTCCAAATCCCATTTCTGATACAAAGACTTTTTATTCTTCGCATTAGAAATGAGTCATTGTGTCTTCCAAGACAAAATGAGGGGGAGAAAGACGCCAACTTATCCAGGTTGTCAAAACACTTTCCTCATTAAGAAAGGCAATCGCATATGTCTGATAGTTAGTGACATCCCCAGAGTGACACTTAATGTCTTAAAATAATGCTGTTAGAAGAGCTGGCTATGATGCCCCTGTAAGCTGTGACAGGAGTTTACGTTCTGAAAGCCAGGCTTCAGGGCGCACGGCTATAGGGAAGTATGTCATGACCAATATTTAAGGTCATATTTGAGTATCTTGCCTCCACTTCTATGTATTTAAAGAACCCCACAAAAAGTTCTTTGCAAGTTAAATTCTTCATAATTGCCACCAATTATCATGCCTAGGTTAGTAAAATTTATATTTTACTTTCTGCATCTTCAAAATATTTGGGGTTACACTAAAGGGACAGGAATGATCAGCCCCGTATAGAACATGATCCAAAGATGGCAGTTGGTGACCATTTTATCAGATACTGTGGGGGAAAAACCAGGACACAAACATATCCAACAGCCATCAGAAGACACGGGGCCCAGGAATCGCAGGAACAAGGCATGCACCAAGCAGAGGAATGGTAACTCATTGCGGCAAAAGCCAGCGTGGAGGGAAGAACAACCTAACCCTATTCCTGTTGTCACGTGGACTGGATTCCCCTTTAGGTTTTGTTTCCAAAATGCCCTCAACTCCCAATTCTCTACCTAGCAGAGACTTTTCCTTTTCCCAGTGTGCTCCAGTGGGGGGCATATCACGAGACCCTCCCCTCCCTCACACCCTATAATGACCGTTCTTCCCCAGGTCACCAAAGGGGACATCAGGATTTGAGGAGCCTCATTTTATGTGGTGTTGTGATGTGGATGTTTCTCAACTCACATCACCATGTCCTGCACGGCCATGTCCCTGGCTACATTTTCTCCTTCCTCTGGGAAGCAGGAGGGCACACAGCGACGTGGAGGGCTGGGGCCTGTATGGCCCCAGAACCTGGCTGCAGGACACAGCCCAAGTCTTCCACGGATCCCACGACCCTCCACCCCGGGGTCTCCTCTGCCGCCTCAGCTCACCGCTCCCCCCTCCCCCCTCTGACCACTCCTCCCCCGTGGGCCCACCCCAGCCTCTGCCCCTTTGCCCAGCTGATTGCAATTCACCCTCCGGGTCTTGGCTTAGATAGCCCCTTCCTCCAGAAGGCCTTCCCTGACCCACTCTCGTCTCGGGCTAGAGCCGCCTCTATGTGGCCACATCTTGTGTCCCTCGAGACAGAAGTGAGCAAAGAAACTCCCAGGGCCCATCTGGGGAGGCCCTCAGTCCACCATATAAAATGAGGCCCCTCAAATCCTGATGCCCCCTCTCGTGACCTGGGCAAGAACGGTCATTATAGGGTGCTAGGGAGGGGAGGGTCTAGTGATACGCCCCCCACCGGAGCACACTGGGAAAAAGAAAAGGCTCTTCTAGGTAGAGAATTGGGAGTTGAGGGCACTTTGGGAAATAAAACCTAAGGGAGAATCCAGTCCACATGGCTCTCTGCACACTCCCTAAAATCAGTGCTGCCCATGCTTTCCAACTAAGGCTTTTTAGTTTTCATTCTCCTCGTCAATCCCCCGGGGAGTGAGCCCATGCAAGGGTGGGGGCTTCTGTCCTGCTCCGCGCCGCATGCCCAGGCCGGGCTGCCCCGGGGTAGTCACGTGAGGGGTCTCTGCTGAGTCCGCTCTCGCAGGCTCCTCACCCCTGCACCTTGGCGCCCCGGGACACCCGCCGTCTCACCTCTGGCCCAGCTCTCACCAGACCCCAGCCGCAAGCCCAGCCCCACGTGCCTTTGATCATGGCTGTGTCCCCAGAACCAAGCGTTAACACCTGCTAAGGACTAAACGTCTCCTGCAAGCTGACCGTGTCCACACCATTTATTTCCCAGGTGCTAACGGAGGCCGTGCCCTCTTTTGTGCTCTGCTTTGCATGCCTATGCACAGCCCCCATCCATCCTCGCGCTTACTCTGTTTTTCTTAAATTCAGATCAGCAGGTAACGTGGGTGAGCTTTACAAAGCAGGAAAGGAGTTGGCAGGCTCTTGCTTTTGGGGTTTATAAGAACTCAGGTGTTTTCCTTTGTTTCATCCCCCTGTTTAGACATTTTATGGGAATTTTTTCATTGGTTCCTGGTGGCTACCTAGAATATAAAGGACGCTGGGGCTTAGGACACACTACCCCAAGATATGGCACCATGGCATATCGAATATTTTGAGCTGAAAGAACGTGAGAAAACTGCAAATCAGTAGGTCTGTGACTTTTCCTCACTCTCCTCCCATAAAGCAGGTCCTAAAACCTAGGAAGGCTCTTTGACCTTCCCTAGAGCAGGTCACAGCACCCTCGTGTGAGAGGTGGCCACCTTATGCCCAGAGGACAGGGGCCTCCTCATCTCCAAGGTTGTGGGGACACAGAGAGGAGGCTGAACACACAGGCCTTGCTCAGCTTGTGACCGTTAGATTGTATCAGGCTCCCTTTCCCTGCCCTATTTCTCCACAACCCTCCATTCTTCACCAAACCTACTATAAAAAATCACTCCAGTTTGTTTCTTGATTTCTTTACGAAGGTTCCCGAATCACGCAAACCCTCCATTAACTAAATCTGCACGCTCTTCTAACTCTGGCTTGTTTTTATAGGGACTCAGCCACGAGACTAAGATGTATAGAGGAAAAGATATTTCCTCCTCTGCAGTAACAAGATTAGTTGAATAATTTATAAATATCAAGGAGCTCATCTCTATCCCAAATTGCAGAAGGTCATTTCCTGGAGCCAAGTGTACGCCTGTCTATGACATCTGCGTTAACCACGGACCCCGCTCCACAAGGACGGGCTCAGGAAAGGGTTTTGCAAAGATGGAAGACAGCCAGGTCTTCAAATGACTTGTGAACATCTATCAATTTTGGAAAAGCAGCCAAGTTCCGAGTGCAACAAAGAAGCCAGTTCTGACAGCTCCGTTTCCACTGCCTGAGCTTGGGGCGCCGAGCGCTCCCGGGGCGGATGCGGCTGCAGAAGTGAGAGGGCAGAAAATTTCATTTCAAATCATTCGAGGCATCAAAGACAATGCTGGCCTGCTCAAGACTACCTAAGCTTCACAAGGCAGTTGAGCTAAGGACAGGCCAGCCCCATGCACCTGCCCCCACCTATGCCATTGAACTGGGGGCAGGAGGGCTCACCCGCTGCGGACAGGCCAGCGCCAGGCCCTCAGGGAGGGGAGGGGAGGCCCTGTCAGAAGATCAGCACATCCCGCTTGGTCAGGTGCTACCTGCTGCGGCAGGTGGCAGAATAGGGCCACACATTCTTCCACCTAGCTTGGAGGCCGCTCTTCCTCATCCTCCACCCCCTCCAATCACGGCAGGCCTGTGACTCGCTTTGACCGATAGGATGCAGCAGAAGTGACTTCACCTGACTTTCTGAACAAGGCCTGGGGCAGGGCAGCTTCTGCTTTTTGCAGGAACCCAGCTGCTCTGCATGGAAACCCCTGCTAGGGGACACCGGGGCTCCCCACCAACAAATAGCCCAGGCAACGCAACACGTGAGAGTACATGCGGATGGCGGGAACAGCCAGCCCACAGCCCACTGGGTGCTCCAGGGAGCGGAGGCCAACCATCCAGCCATCCCAGCCATCCAGCCATCCACCCATCCCAGCCATCCACCCATCCCAGCCATCCACCCATCAGCCATCCCAGCCATCCCAGCCATCCAGCCATCCAGCCATCCCAGCCATCCAGCCATCCAGCCATCCCAACCATCCAGCCATCCCAGCCATCCAGCCATCCAGCCATCCCAGCCATCCAGCCATCCCAGCCATCCCACCCATCTAGCCATCCAGCCATCCAGCCATCCCAGCCATCCAGCCATCCCAGCCATCCCACCCATCTAGCCATCCAGCCATCCAGCCATCCAGCCATCCCAGCCATCCAGCCATCCCAGCCATCCCAGCCATTCTAGCCATCCCAGCCATCCCAGCCATCCTAGCCATCCCAGCCATCTACCCATCCAGCCATCCAGCCATCCCAGCCTGGCCCTGAACAAGGACAGGCCCTCAGAAGGGTCACTTTACGACTTTTCTAGGTTTGGCAGAGTCACCAGCAGGCTCAGAAATTGAGGGAGCTCTGTGTAGGCAGGGCCTTCAACTTCGCAATCAGGATGGCCCTGGGCGAAAGGGCACGAGCTGGCCACCCTAACTGGAGGTCCGGGACGCAGGACTCTCAGGCCTAAGATGGGGACGTTGGGGTGAACCAGGACAAGCTGGTCGCCCTAGGCCCTAGGCCCTAGGCACATGTGCCATCACAAGTCCCTTCCTTTATAAAAAAGTGTTAAAAATATTTCATGACCGAATTGGTATAAAAACAAATAGATTTATATATTTAAAAATTTTCTTTGATCTAAAAGTTTGGTTTTTTCTAACGATTTTTAAAAGAAATCAAAAGACGTTCGAGTGCGCTAAGCCCCGTGTGCCCGGGCACTCACCATGCCGGTTGGAGCCGTGGGCCCGCAGCTGTGCCCACCCCCAGACGGCTCCCTTGGCCTAGGTCTGGGGCTGGGGGCGAGGGGAACGGGCAAGCGCCCCTGTTGTCTTTTCTTTTGTGTCCAAACATCCAAAGGAACAAAAGTAGGCCTCTCCCTCCTGCATGCCCGATGGGGTTGCGCGTGCCTGCGGGCTGGGGAGACTGGCTGGGTGGCCGTGGGATCAGGCGTTAGGAACCCAAGCCTGGCGCGGGTTTCCACAGGCCTGGAGGACAGCCAGGTTCCAGTTCCCATATTTACAGGGGACAGCGGAGCCAAGGGTGACAGAGTCCGGCTGACGGCTGCTCCCACAGCAGGGTGAGGAGAGTAGCGGGGTGGCCTGCACCCCCCATTTTGCCAGGGCTAAGGAAGTAGGTGACCACATGAGAGAGAACACACCGACACGTGGGCAGGTGACTCCTGCCGTCCTGAAGGAAGGTGCCAACAGGGCGGGCATGTGCAGTGGCCCCTCCTGACAGCGCCCCCAGCCAGGACTGCTGGTTCGAGGGAAGTCTCCCTCTGGAGAGCAACTGATAGGCGGGTTAATGGATTGGACGTACACTCCGATTTCTAAATTGGGATGATGTTTTATCAAGTAAAATAATTGTAATATTTTTCAATTTTCTATTTCCCTACAGGTGACCAGAAACCCTGCTGGAGTCAAGGTTCGAGTTTGCCAGAGAATAAATTTCACAGAAGCAATGAAAAGCAGAAACAAAGTCATTATTTGACACATGAATACGGCTTGTTCAACACACTATTTACATTATTATTATGTTTGATTCCCCCAAATAAGGGTATCCCGGCAGACCTACGGCACTTCCTCATCTACTCTTTCCCTCAAGGGTGTTATCGCTGGCCTGACGCCGGACGTTTGCCCAGGTACAGATGTGAGCCGTGAAGTCCCCATGAACTCCTCCCTGTTGAGATGGGACCAGGCCTCCCTCCTTGAGCTAAGTCGCCGCTGCGGCCCCAAGCACAGAGGGAAAAGCACTCACAGCACACGGAGGACTCGGCGTTCTTCTCCTTGCAGCAGCACTTGAAGCACTTCTTCACCACCATGTAGAAGTAGGCGAAGACCACGAAGGGGAAGGGGATGTTGAGGCGGCTGCAGTACTCCTGCACCAGGAAGTACCGCTGGAACTTCCACACCTGGTCGTTGTTCTCCTGCACCGTGCCCACCGTGTAGCTGGCGAGAGGGGAGAGAAGGCCGAGGCTGAGCAAAGTTTTGCGTGCCTCACCATTGCATCGCCAAACACGCCGACACTGGTATGGGGCTATTTCTGCAATCGCGTAAGTCTAGCCAGGGGAGAAGAACCCATCCTGGCTGAAGGGCCAGGACAATTCCGCACCAGGCGACCTTCAGTTCATGCTGGGCCCAAAGTCGGTCTGGCTTCGGGTATGGTTTTTTTTTTTTAATCACCAAAAAAAATGTTCAATGAACTTTAAAATTATTTTTAGTTCAAGATTTTTTCAAAGATTCTCTTTTCTCATTCATTGTTATTGTGTGAGATACAAAAAGCCCCCAGATGTTGACCCTCCTAGGGATGCTGTGCCCCTAACATGTTTAATTGTGAACAGTTTGGGAAAACGGTGTGTTAGCACTAATCAAGGGCCCTAAAAATGTCCATCCCTTTGGCCCAGTGACTTTCCTTCTGGGAATTCAACCTAAGAATAAGGGAGATACAGAGAAAAAAAATGTAAATGGATATAAACACGTGGCTGTTGCCCAGAACACTACTGGTAACAGTCTCCCTACCCCGAGGGAAAGGAACAACCTAAATGTTTAACTCGAAGAAAACTGTTATGGTTAATCAATATGATTTCATTATGCAGCCATTAAAAATTATGCTCATGAATAATTTTTATACTTTGGGAAAATGCTCACATATATGTTAAGTGAAAATAACTAGGCTCCAATTTGCACTTACAACATGGTCTCACTATGCAAATCACAATTAATGGAGCAACCCCGCGTGGCAATCATCTCAGGCACCCTTCATTTTGTTTTCCGTGTGCTGGCCAAGCACTGTGCGATGACTATGAATTACTTACATAATTATGAAAATATATATTTTGTGTCCTACCCCAAAACTGATTATTTCAATGATTTTTTTTTCAGTTACAAATGAAATCCAAACTATAAAATAGACTAACACTCATTATATAACAGACACTGTTCTAAGCAGTCTGCTTAAATTAATTGGTTTAATCTACAAGCAACTCTGTACGGTTAAGTCCTATTACCACCTACAGTTAGCAGATCAGGAAGTTGAGGTGCAGCTCGGGCAAGCTGCCTGAGTCCCTCAATCAGGAGGTGTTGAAACTGGGACATAGACCCTGCCATCCAGACCAGCGTCCCTCGGCTTCACCACGACACAATACCACTTCATGGAGCGCAGCGTGAAAGGTTTTAAGCAATGCTCTATTTCAAAAGGATTTTATAGGACTACTTCCTAGCTTAGCATCTTAGATTACTGCAGAGCACTTTACAATTTGTAAAGTTCAAACATCCAAAGATACTTTTATTGCTAATATCAAATCATGCCTTCAAGAGCCAAAGAAGCAGCAGTGAGCCATTTGAAATCTATTCGCAAACCCTGAAAGGGAGAGCATTGTGTTCTCAAAATCCTGGGTAATGTCTTCAGAGGCCAAACCTCAGTGAAGAGAACAGGCAGAGAAACTGTTTACGGCTGTTGCGAGACCTCATTCTTGCACCGTGGTACATTGCAGTCTAAGACTTAAATATCTTAGGCTAAGAAAAGATCATATACCTACTTAAATACTAACCTACACAGACAATGGTTACGGCTTTGCTTACAAGTTTAGCTTTATCGTGGTGTTCAATGGTGCATGGAATGCCTCTGGGGTGTAGACTCACGTCTGGTGTAGACCACGTCCTGGATTCTGAGCAAGGCAGACCTTTGCAGCAAGTGCCTCTCCAACAGGGAGAGGTCTCCAAAGGGAAGGGACCCATGTTTATTAAACATTTATTATGCATAAGCTCCTATACTCGGCATGTAAAGTAGTTACTGATGGATCCTCTCGTCAATCCTGAATGGTAGATTTTTTCAGGAGAAAAACAGGCAGGGCTGTGATTCACTCCAGTGAAGCAAACTGAATCGAGCAGTCAGCCCGGGGTTTCTTCCGGATGTAGGTCAGGCTGCGCTGAGACTGATACCACGCACCATGACCCACCCTCCTGCCTGCAAAAGAGACTGCACCCCTCTGCCGCTGCCGTGACACAGGACAACAGCACCCTAGATTGATGAAGTCCGGAATAACTATCCCCATTCAAATCATTGTCCCTAAAAGTAATGTAACCTTTTACGTAGCTAGTCAAAAATGGATTATATTCACTGCCCCAAAATCACACATAAAAAAAAGCAACTGTATCCATTCTAGTGCATCAAATGTTGCTTTCTGAGGTTCCATCCAAAAGGAAGTAATAAGTCCCATTGGAAGAAGGAATACTTAGGATTCTTAGAGCAGGGGAAAGGCAGGCGGGACTCCCTCCCTTCCTCGGAGAGCTCAGAGTGGAACCGCAGCCGAGAAGGGTCGCAGAGGAAGAGATTTGCTCTGTGGCTTAACTGCTCACTCAGAGTCAGGGAAAAACGGCTCATAACTCCCAGATCATCTGGAATAGGGATGGGCAAACTGCCGCTCAGGGGCCAAATCCAACCTCCCCACCTGTTTCTGTACAGCCTGCGAGCTGAGAATGGTGTTCACGAGGCAGAGAGGAGCGGACGGGCACAGCATTGCAGACACCGAGTCTTTCGGGGCATGTTGCCAAACCGAAGCCCTGGCTGCCCACCCCCCCGGAAAGTCTATGTTAAGGCCAGTACCCATCAATAAGGCTTCGCATTTGTATCATTCTCCGTTTCAAAGGGCTCTGCCTTGCATGTCAGCATTTCAACGTGTTCTCAGGACAGCCCTGTTGACTATGGGACCCTCCAGTTGGAACGGCAGCCCCCGCTGTACTCGGGGCAGGGTGGATCCAGGAGCAACATTCCTTTTCCAGACAAATGGTCAAAATCCTTACACACACCCCAGGGGGCAGAGGGGAGCTGGCTGATAAGCGGATGTTAATACCCCAAAGCCCCTTTGCATGTAGAACGCTGAGGTCTATTTATACACTGAGGTCCACCTTCCCCGCATGGCAGCAGCTTCCAAAATGTTCTTTTTCTCTCAAGTGAATTCTGGACTCAGCAAAGTAGACATGAGTGTTCGGGGGGGGGGGGGGGGGGGCC
>VSMD01078360.1:0-127500 GCA_008750895.1 Mirza zaza
GGTCTCCACTTCATTTTCTGCCTCCTCTCTTTTTGTATCACAGCTTTCTGCAGGTGGTATGCAGAGAGGTTTGGTTCACTAAGTCATCCCAACTGCAAAGGCTGGTTCCTTGGGCCATCCTTCTACCTCCACCAGCTGAGGCTCTCATGGTCTAAATCAATAGGGGCAGTGTTGCCGTGGGAATTTGTGCGTTCGATCTAAGGTGGCACAATAGTGGAAAAGGCACCACAGGCATAAATAGATGGCACCAGCAATCAGTACTGCCCTCAGACAGCACAAGAGGCCTCTGTACCTGATGGCTTAGAAAAAATACTTTGTTATTAGAAATCTACTGGACCAATGGGCTCTATTTAGTGCCCAGCCAAATTCTAGGTGCACAGCAGATACTCAAGAAATGCTGTTTGATTAATTATTAATAAAGCTTTATTGTAGGGCACTAATGTTATTTATCTAATTGCTTTCACATTTATAATCTCATTTTTATCTGCATAGCTTATATGGTAAGTGTGATCTAGCTCAAGAACTAGGAAACTAAGGCTCTGAAAGGTTACACGTCTTTCCAAAGCAGGCGCAGAGCCGAGCTAAACCTCTAGAACTCAGGGGTCCTAACTGGCTGCCTAGTGTTCTTCCTCGGCCTGGAATCAACATCGCTGCAGGAGCTGAAAGAGTTAATGTGGGTGTTCCAGTAAGCAGATGGCTCCTTGCTGCCTTGGGAGGTGACTTTGTGTCCTCAGGAAGCTTTCTCCACCCCCATAGTGAGGGGGAGCAGGCAGGCACTGGCTTTTATGAGCTCATTTTATAATGGGGAAATACCGGGCTTGCCAACATGCCCAGTGCTCCCACACAGCGCAAATGCAGTGGCCCAGCCTCTGCCTTCAGGGTTCCCGGGGTTCCACCCTGGGAGATTCAGTTCTAGTTGTCATGCATCGTAATTTCTCCCTGGGTCATCTAAAAGTCCTTCAGGCAAAATTAATGCCTCTTCTTTTTAAAGTATGCACACACACACACACACACACTTTTTACATAGTTTTGAAATTAATTATTTACATATGACGATTTTCTCCCACTAGACTCTTGGACAATAGTGTCAGAAACTTCCACCTTGTTCTCTTCGTATCTCCAGTACCCAGCTTCAGCAACACCTAGGTTTGACAAATATTTGTTGAAATGAAATCAGGGTGGCTGCATAGTCCCTCGAAGCAGTAAAACATTGAGTCGTGAACTCTTCGGTCTGAATTAGCTTGTCTTGGGTCTTTGAAGAGGACAGGTGCTCCGGGACAGCTGGAGGCCCAGTCTCTTGAAAGTGTGAAGCAAGAGGGGACAGAAGGAGGAGCTGGCTGAGAACGAGGCCCAGGACGGACAAGGAAGGAAGTTCCAAGACCAGAATCCCAGATTCTGACATATTTTATTACAGGTCCCTTCAGATCCATCCGAGGAGCAAACGTGTTCAAACATTCAGAATTCAGGACTGAGAAGTTGCAAACCCTGATACCAGCTAAGCTCATGGGGGAGTGTCAAGGCAGCGAGTCTCAGGCTAATAATGTCCCTAACGCCTGCCCAGATCTCACCCGCTCCTGCCACAAATGGGGGTTCTAGGAATAGATCAGTGACAGGCTCACCAAAAGTCCTGACTCAAGCATTAGACAAAGTATCCATGTAACAGAAACACTTGTACCCTCTTAATATTAAATATTTTGAAATAAAAAAATAAAAATGAAAGGAATAGATCTGGTTGCTGTTGTTCAAAGAAGAGACCTCAGACAGAAACGACTGGTGCTGCCTGGGTGAACCATTAAAACGCCCCCTCCAGGATGACGGGCTGCCTGTTTCCCTCACCTGCAGGGCAGCTGTCCCAGAAGGAGCACAGGGCTGTGCCTGTTCTAGGATGAAGCTGAGCATCACGAAGGCCTGGTAGAATCTGATAGGATTACTCAGTACTAAGGGGAAAGGTGGAGAAAGAAATTTCCCTTAGCAACATATGGAAACAAGATCAAGTTTGGAATAAAGCAAAATTGTCTAGATTTTTTTTTGTTGTTGACAGGAGTATATGGAGTTGCTGTTCTTATCTCTAGGGTTCATTGTGGCATTTTGCAGATTCTATTTCTGTTTGTTGTTGAGTTTTAAGCAGTCCAGTGTTTACTATGTGGCCAACATTGCTCATAGGTTATCCTGTTAAATTTTCCCATCAGGTCTATGGGCTAGATATTACAATGTCCACTTCACAGGTAGTGCCCTGAGAGAGATTAATTAGCTTCTCCAAGATCACACAGCCAATACTCAGCAAAGAGCAGTGACTTGTATTCAGGCCTCGCTGACTCCAAAGCTCTTACATCATCCAGTACTCCTGGCCGCCTTGTCCCACCATCCACCTTCCCCGCTTCAATGAGGCTTTTCTGAGGACCAACAAGGTACAAGTGTTGGTTCATGTGGAAGTAACAAAAGCAGTAGAAGGCCTGACACCCTACCTTCAATAGAATCATCAATAATGAATAGATGAAGTACCCAATAAATACTGATTACTGAATAATAGCATTCGACTAGGAGGTCTATCTCACTTTGGCATGGTCTGAGATATGATGAGAAGTCAAATGCATGGGTCCCACTCAAGACAAACTGAAAAGGCCTCGGCATCCCACCTGGAAGAACTTGGAAATTACTCAGTTTACACAGCACTACCATCCAGGGATAACAGGTTGGTTTTGACCATTTTTTCCTGCATAATTTTTAAATTCAGAAATTAGGAGGGTACTCTTCTATGTGTTGGAAAATCAAGGTATGTAGTAGTAAATTTAAGCCACGTCAGTTTTTCCTCTATATGTTATTACTATTAGAATCTTATGATAAAGTCTGAAAAAATAAAACTCACAAGTTCAAAGAAATATATTTAAGAAAAGAAACCTACACCAAGAATGAATCTGGATATGTAATAAAACCTGAATCATGGCATTAAGTCAGGCATTTTAAATAAAAATATATATATAGACTATTTTGCCAGGGAGTCCATACCTGTAAGTCCAAATGCTTTACAATGGGCTATAAAGAGCCCTTACAGTCTGGTTGCAACTTAACCACTCACCCTCAGTTACCCTCTTTGCCTAAAACACAGCCTATGCCCCAGCCACAGGTTGCTTCATCTCATGTTCTTCCAGGACTGTGTGCCTTTGAGCATGCTGCTCCTTCTACTTGAGTTGATTTTCTCCATTCACCATCTAGTAATTCATCCTTCTAAACCTGCTCTTACCGTCTCTTTGATGTTTTCCTCCATTCTTGCAGGAAATATTCTTTCTCTACCCTCCATAACACTTGGGATATAACCAAAGCAGGCAAGAGCCCTGGACTGTGCCCAGGCTGAGTCCACTGCTGGGAATAAGATCTGTTTGGGATGTCCAAAGAACAGGCAGGGCAGGAGCTTCCTGGGTTAGAACTTCTCCTGAGCAAAAGCAGAGTCATGCAGAACAGCCTTCTTCACTGGAAGAGGAGTCCCCAAGCAGGGTGGAATGTCCCCACCCCAACCCCTGATGGACTCATGTCTGGTTGCTAGGGAGAGAGGTGGCTGTAAGTAAAACACAGTAGCTCTATTCCCCTTTAAACCTCTGTGAAATGTTGGGAAACAACTACCTTGGGCTCCTCCATCCTTCTTGTATGCACACAAGGAGGCTACAAACGAGCCAACACTTGTGGCTAAAGCAGGCAGAGGTGGGGAGGGCATCTGCAGAGGGGTATATCCAACAGCAGGGGCAGCAGAGGTCAAGGTTGAAGCCCACCCAGCAGCCACGACAGAACTACAGGGAGAAGAGGAATAAGGAGTGGGTATCATATTAGCTGGCCAGACTTGGGATTGTATGCACAGAAGACAGTTGCATGCCACAGCAATGCCAGGAAGGGGCTTTTCAAGGAGCTAAGGTGGGAACAGAAAATGATAAAATACAGGTTATATCACCACAGCACCCATGGACTTGTGGGTGTTGAATGAGTATCCTTCACCCATGCTGCCCCTTCACACAGAATAAGCCACAGGGATCAAGAAGGGAGTGACTCTGAGTGACTTTTGTATCCCTCTTCCCCCAAGGCAACTTGAACAGCAACTGACATATAGTGCCTGGTAGTCAAGACATGAATGAATGAATGAATGGTTACGGACACTGGTAGGAACATTGTCCTCATTTCAGGAAAAGCAAACAACATGAACATGAGCACAGAGATGAGGATAAGCAAGGTGTGAGGAGGACACAGAGAGAAAACACCAGCCTAAATCAAGTTCAAGGTGAATATTAGGGAGTGATGAGAAATTAGGTTAGAGAAGGAGGGTGGGGCTAGTTGACAGAGAGCCTTGAAAAGAGGTTAGACCTGGGGCAACAAGGAACTCCAGGGTCTTGGTAAGCCGAGGCTTGCTGTGTCCATATACCAACCAGTTTGCCATCAGTGGAAAAGAAATTGAACTTCAGTCAAACATTTCGTTTCTTAAGTAATATATGATGTTAAACGACCAGTTGAAAACTTGTTCTCTCATCCAGTTAATTTGCCTAGTTGGTTTTTATATTTGGTTTCAGTTGGTTTCCAGTTGCCTTCAGGTTTTCAGGTTTGGTTTGAGGAAATATTTTGAGGACCAAGTGCATGTATAGTTTTTGTAGACTTAATTGTACAGACATAATGTACACATTAAGCCTGCTTTATAGATGAGAACACTGAAGATCAGAGAAATTAAAGGAGCTTTTAATAAGGTTTGACAACAAATAGACTCCTACATCCCCTGGTCTGTTTGCTGGAAGAAGTCTTCACCGACTGCCACCTTTCTGGGGGTGTTTGCGGGAGTTGCCTGTCTCTAACTACACTATCTCCACAGCTCCCGGAGCCTTTTATAACTGAACTGCTCTATTCCTGGCTTCATTCTCTTCACAAGCCCCCAGGTACTGAAACCAGTCAGATATTAAGACTTTTTAGAATTACCACATTTCTTCAGAATCTGCTTTAAGCTCCAAAATATTCCTCTGCAATCTGCTTTATTCTATTCTTTGGCTCGTGAGCAACACCTGGTAGGGCTGAAGGAGAGAGAAGAAGAGGGAGGGAGGAGAGGAGAAGGACAGCTTTGTTTCATTTTTGGGTTTGGCAGCCCACTTACCTCAGTTTCCCTATTCTTGGGGGAGGGGGAACAGATTTAATGTTTATGGGCTGATTTTACTTCTCAATTCCTTTTTAAAAAAACACTCTGAAAATCAATTAAAATGAAAGAAAGGAAAAGGAAAAAAGAGGAAAAATAAAAGGAGGCGATGGGAAAGGGAAAAAGAAAAGAAGTAGGGAGAGGAGGAAAGAAAAAGTCTCAGAGTTCTAGGTCTCCTTTCCCCTCTGGAGGCAGCTTCCAAACAATCTCATGACCATGTAGAACATCTGCCCCACCTGTCACACACACCCTTTAAATTGGCTTAGAATTTTACTACATTTTCAGCTAATAAAATTCTCCTTATTCATGGGACATGCTCTCCAGGTATAGCACGCATGGCCCAAACTCCACTTCTTCTGGAACTTGTTCATTGTTGGTAGGTGCACCTTTATAGGCTGATTATATTTTATAGATGATTTCCTTTTTCCAAAACAGATGTCTCCAATGTCTTGTCTCCAAGACAATATGCCAACGGCTCAGTCCTTGTAACCCATTTACTAGGGGCCAGTGAGAACATGAACAGAGAAAAAAGGCCGTATGCACCTCTGTGCAGGTCCCAGACAGAATTTTTAAGGTGTTTTAATTATTATGATAATGATTGGATGGTCAGATTTCTAAAGGAAGAAAAATAAAGATTTTTTTAGGTACTTTTATGATCATGAGTTATTATACTAGTGAGAAATAGCCTTTTTATCCAGGTATCTGTGATTATAGTAATGATCATAATAATAATAAGTTATATATTTATAGGCCTCAAATTCCCAAGGCCCTTGAGCACCTCATATCATCATCATCATTATTATAACTCATGGCTAATTACACACTGACAGTCTGGGCATGCCAGTGAGAACACCTAAGTATAATCTGACTCATTCGTAGTGGTAAGGTCAGTGGTTCAAACCCTGGGAAGGGTGCTGAAGAGCAAAGGTAGTTGCTGCCCCACAGATACTCCCTGTCAGCAGGGGTGGAGCTCGTAGCCGTTGTATCCCAGGGAAGGGAGGCTGCAGTATCAAGTCACCATCATAGGTCTGGGGGTGGGTCATCGACCCAGCTGACTTGGGCTGGCCAGTGCTCCTTTGGTTTGGATTCTCTGAGCCTGTCTCAATTTCAAATATCTTCCTCCTTTGACACAGTGTGTTAGTTTACTAGGGCTGCCATAACAAAATCCCACAGACTGGATGGTTCAAACAACAGAAATTCATTTCCTCAGAGTTCTGGAGGCTAAAAGTCCAACAACAAGGTCACGGCAAGGTTGGTTTCTTCTGAGGCCTCTCTTCTTGGCTTGTAGGTGGCCGCCTTCTCCCTGTGTCCTCGCCTGGTCTTCCCTCTGTGTAAATCTGTGTCCTGACCTCCTCTTCTTCTAAGGACACCGGTCACTCAGATTAGAGCCCACCCCAATGACCTCATTTTTACTTAATTACCTCTTTAAAGATCCTATCTCCAAATATAGTCATGCTCTAGGGTACTGGGACTAGGACTTCAACATATGAATTCTAAGGGGAATACAATTTGGTCCATAACAGATAGTATCCCAATTCTAGGTTCAGAAAATACATATGGATGGTGATTACGACTCATATGGTTCCTTTCACCCAATCTTCAACCAAAATCTGGCATTGCAGGTAGGGAGACAAGAGGGAAAGCTCCTCCCATGATTTTCTAGGGAGTCCTTTCCCATGGTTCCCATTCAAGGTCAAGCCCAAGTCACCTCCTCAAAGAGACCTTTCCTGACTCTGGAAACTAATGTCATCAGGCACCAACCTCCCATCACATTGCCCAATTTTCTTTTTTCTTAGCACTTTTCACTATCTGAAATTTCCTAGTTCATTAACTTGTTTACTTGTGAACAGTCCATCTTTCCCACTAAACTCTAAACTCCAAGGCAACAGAAACTTTGTCGGGTTTACAGCTGTATCCCAGGGCCTAGAAAAGAACCTAGCACATAGAAAGGTTCAAAATATGTTTGTTGAATAAGTGGCTTTAAAAGGTAGCAAAATAGAAATATGATTTTTTAAAATAGTGGATATAGTCCTCCTGGGGGAAAAGTTAGCAGTCTGTTTCCCAAGAGTTTCACAAAAGGACCTTTGTTACCTGATGAATGTACCAAGACCCAATCATGAAGGCTCAGAAACCAGGTTTTGTCTGCACCTGAAAGACAAATCTATCACTCAGAGGAGAATGCTTATTACACCACACTCCCCAGGCTGATGTATGAAAGGGGATGCCATTTTAGTTAGTTATGCTGAACAATAACCGTTCCAAGGACTGGATATTTAAAGTACATGTGACCAGCACATCCTACCCATGTAGGTAGGCTGATAGGAGAGACCAAACATAACCACAGGGTTATGTAGTACACATGGACTCTGAGAAAAGGACTCTGATTAATTGAATATTTAATTGCGTCTAGCTAAATGCTGTGATCTCACAGGAGGAATGGTCTTGCCCACGGTACTGGAAGAGTCAAATTCCAGTGGCAGAGGCTCCTGGTCAGTGCATGCAAAGGCAATGCCAGCCTTTGCTTCCAGGACTTTCCTCCTTCCAGGTTTCTGGGGCCGGCCAATCGCCTTTCTCATCGACACATTCTTGCTTGGGGTGTGTTCATACACTTAGACCCTCACAGTCATGTCTTGGCCAAGGAACCAACCTGTCTGTCAGAGGAGACTTCCTAGATACCTGAGCTGATCTATCTCAAAAGCTTAGCTCTCAGAGGGCAATCATTTCTCTCATGTCGAGACCTAAGTATTGGCAAAACCAGAAATATCAAACACTATGCAGTTAACATATATTCATTCAAAAGTATGTATGGAACACCTTCCCTGTGCCAGGGAGCAGAGATACAGTGATGAACAAGATGAAAAACATCTCTCTGCTCTGAGTGTCCACTTTCTAGTGGAGGACAAGGACAATAAGCCAGCAAACAAAGCAATAAGCAACAAAGCATCAGGGAGGGACATCTGCTATGATGAAAGTCAAGAGAGGGTAGTGTGGGAAATGACCTCCTTTCTCAACAGAAGGGACAGTGAAGTTGAAGACAATGACAGGGAAGCAATGCACATAAAGATCTCGAGGAAGAGCAGCCCCAGAAGAGGACATGGCAAGGGCAAAGGCCCCAGAGTAGAGCACGCTCGGGGGCAACGAGCTCAGAGCGCAGCAAACAGGCGGCAGAGCCATTAGCAGGGTGAGCAGCGAGAAGCTCAGCATATGAGGAGGCTGGAGGCACCGAGAGGCCAGACCCCGCTGGGCTGGTGGCAAGAGTGCAGTGAGAACCTGCTGCAGAGTTGTGACTGGAGGTGACAAATGATCTGATTTACTTTTTTTTTTTTTTTTTTTTTTTTGAGACAGAGTCTCACTTTATTGCCCAGGCTAGAGTGAGTGCCATGGCGTCAGCCTAGCTCACAGCAACCTCAAACTTCTGGGCTCAAGCAATCCTGCTGCCTCAGCCTCCCAAGTAGCTGGGACTACAGGCATGCGCCACCATGCCCGGCTAATTTTTTCTATATATATTAGTTGGCCAATTAATTTCTTTCTATTTATAGTAGAGATGGGGTCTCGCTCTTGCTCAGGCTGGTCTCGAACTCCTGAGCTCAAACGATCCACCCACCTCGGCCTCCCAGAGAGCTAGGATTACAGGCTTGAGCCACCGCGCCCGGCCCTGATTTACTTTTGTAAAATATCAGTCTGGGTGCCATGGGGAGGATGGCTTACAGGGGACCAGGATGGGAGAGGAGAGACCAGTTAGGAGGACTCTGGTACAGCACAGGGGAGAGATGGTAGTGGGGACCAGGGGCTGGCAGTGAAGATGAAGAGAAGTGGCCTGTTCAGATCTGCTTTGGAGATAGAGCTGGTAGTAAGGTTTCAGGTGCCTGTCAGCCAAGTAGAAACGTCAAGCCAGTCGTTTCTGCTAAAGAAGAATCTAGAATTAAAGTGAGAGTTTCAAATTTCAGATATAAATTTTAAGTCATCAGCATATACACTGTAGTTAAAGCTATTTGCCTGGATGGAATTGCTCAGGAAGAGAGTATAGATTAAGAAGCAACCCTGGTACATTTTAACATTCCCATCTGTGATGGTTAATTTTACGTGTCAACTTGACTGGGTCAAGGGATGGCCGGAGAGCTGGTACAATGTTATTTCCAGGTGTGTCTATGACAGTGTTTCCGGAAAAGACTGGCATTTGAATCAGTAGACTCGGTAAGGAAGATCCGCCCTCACCCAGTGTGGGCAGGCACCATTCAATCGGCTAAAGGCCAGATAAAACAAAAAAGCAGAGGAAAGGTAAACTTTTTCTGTCTCTTCTGAAGCTGGGACATCCATATTCTCCTGCCCCAGGACATCAGAACTCCAAGTTCTCTTGCCTTTGGACTCTGGGACTTGCACAACAGTCTCCCAGATTCTCAGGCCTTTGGCCTCAGACTGCGCTACACCACCTGCTTACCTGCGTCTCCAGTTTACAGATGCAATATCATGGAACTTTTCAGCCTCTATAATCACGTACACCAATTTCCCATAATAATCGCCTCTCATATATCTACATGTATATATCCTATTGGTTCTGTTTCTCTGCAAAGCCCTGATTAATACACCAGCGGAGAAGGAAAAGCCAGAAAAGGATTTCAGGAAGAAGTGGACAGCAGGTAGGAGAAAAAACAGGAGAATGAGGTGTCATGAAGCCAAGAGATGAAGGTGTGCAAAAGAGAGGGCATGATCAACTGTCTGGAATATTTGCAAGGAATTGAGTTAAATGAGGGCAGAAAGGTAATACTGAGATCGGTGATGAACTTGAAAATAACAGTTTGGCTTTGATAGATGAGATCCCAATTGCGGTGGGTAGAGAAGAAAAGTGCAATAAGGAATTATAAACAGTCATTATGGGCAGATTTTTCTTGATTTGCTGAGAAAGAGAGCAGAGAGATTGGTGGAAGAAGTAGCCTCAAAAGGCAGGTATTGTTTTAAGTGGTAAGTTTCAAGAATATAGCTGTGTCCTAACAAGAATGATCCCATAAACAGGGGGAAATCAATGATGCAGTTCTTGAGGTCAAGGAGATGAGATCTGGAGCACAGAGGAAAGGTCAGCCTTTGGTAGGGGCAGGGGCCCACTGCCCAAGGGGAGGAGAGGTAAAGTGCAGCTACAGATGCGGTTAAGTAGGTAGAGCAAGGGAGGTTCGCCTATGATTTCTTTTATCTTCTCTGGCAACTATGAGACCACATTGCCAGCGAAAAGGAGACGAGAAAAATGAGGTGAAAGAGGCCTGAGTAGAAAAGAAAAACATACTAGGATGGCTATATATTGCTGAAGGCAAATCCATGATTTCAGCTCATGAATTTAGAGTGAGCCCAGATAGCACCAAATTAATGACAGACGGACCGTGGCTATGGTGGCTCAGGAGAAGGAACGAGAACAATGAGCTGGCATGGTCAGGGAGGGCTTCACAGAAGAGCTGGGACCTGGGTGGGGCCTTGTGGATTTGTGTGGTACAGGCGCGAGGAGTACATGGGACACAGCAAAGCACAGAAGGAGGCGTGAACAAGGCCGACCAATCTGGCTGCAAAGGAATAGCGCAGCTGGAACTGGCCTTAGGGAACAGTGGAAGGTTCTGAAGAAAGGGCTAATAGCAAGGTTAAAGAAGGATTTGGGAAGATTAACCCAGCATTTGGTATGTAGAACAAGTTGTAGGGAGCTTTCTGGCCAAAGGGAGTGGCCATAGTTAAGCCCAGGAAACTGGGATTGATTCGTTACCTCGGTAGGAGGAGGACACAAAGCAGAGACCCTCGTTCTTGGGATGGCACCTTCATCCATTCACCCCATCCTGAAGATTATATATTTCTTTAGGGGAGCATAAAAAGCTGAGAATAAGTTTCAAGATGTTGTTAATTTTGAAGTTCTTGGATGAATCAATTCTAATGTCCATCCTCTCTGAAGAAAACAGTCCATCCACTGAATGTTCATGGACAAATCAACACGGTAATAGTGGTGGCCATGGTTAATATATTAAGTGCTAAAAATATGCCAATAATGTGCTAAGCCCTGCACATGATTACTTCATTCAATCCTCAGAACAGCCTTTTGAAGCTAATGCTTTTAATGACTCCATTTGATAAATAAGAAAACCGAGACACAGAGCAGTTAAGTAAGTTGCTCAAAGTCACACAGCTAGTAACAGGAGGGGCCAGGTTCAAACCTAGTCCAGAGTCTGGGGCATGCAGCCACTGCCCGGGAGGCCATTGACTAGACAGTGGCCTCGTTGAAGGAAATGCCACAAATGGGAGAGACCTTGGCTCCAGGCTCAGCAGATAAAAATTAGGGCCCAAATTACTTGTGGCCAAGCTGAAATGCAGAGGATGTTGGGGGCAAGGGGGACCACAGACCATGGGCCTCTCCTGTGAGGCCAGGTAGACACCTGTCAGCTGCAGAGACTCAACAAGAAAAGAAGAAAGAAAAATAGAAGCATGAAAAGTTAGACACAATACACAAGCCTCACTGTTTCCTCATTATATACCATCTTCTCCCCAAAATACTGCACAACAAAGCACCAAATCAAGGAATTATTGTGTTATCCTGACAAGCAGCTTCTGAAGAGAAGAGATTATAATTATTGGTGAGAAATGAGAACAAATATATGTCCCCTGGAGACCAAAAGACTTCATATTTTTGTTTGTTTGGGGTTTTTTTCCCTGTAATTTTACCTATTTCTTCTGTGTTTGGCTTCTGAGCCACCCATGGCTGAAGAAGGTATCAGTATGTCAAGGACACACCTCAGGGCCCTCCCAGACTGGCAACCGATAAACATACTCATGTGAGTTGTTGTCACTCTGGAGCCAGCAAGCATGATGATAGGTGTATAAAGTCAGATCATTCCCAGATACATTTGGAGAAAGAAGAGTTTATTTTGTTTCTCCCAGTAGGTCAGTTTTAGAATCACAAAGTATTCTGGGGTCACTTAGAAAATAAAGAAAACAGAATGTATCCGATTGCTGCCCAGGCCGGGGAAGCAAATCCCCAAATCACACAGAACTAGGAAGGATTTGGTTTCATTAAAAGCAGCCACTAGCATTTGGCCCTTGAAGATGAAAGCAAAAGCCCCTTAAACAGGCTCGAACATGAGCTGAATTTCCGGACAAGTCCCCAGGGTGCCAGGATGGTTTCAAAGGAAGGCATGAACATCCACATCTTCCCAGGGATTTGAAAAGGCAGGGAAGTTACAAACAGATTTATCCCAACCTCATAGAAGAGACTGGGGAATGAGAAACCAACATTTCGGGTGCTAAAGAGATGCTTTGACTTAATACTAACAACAGCCATGTATGTGTTACTATTCCCATTTTACTGATGAAGAAACTGAGGCCTTAGGGAGGATCAGTAGCCTGCTGAAGTTCATATAATAAAAAGTGGTGACCACAGAAATCCAACAGAAGTCTTTCTGACATCAAAGCCCATGTTCTTTCTACCATTTAGCAGAAAAATTAGTGTTTCCAAGTCAGTGGGTCAGATTCTCGCCAGGTCAAACCCTTCATGTCATCATAAATCAGACCCTTTGGCCTTTTCCTTTGAGTTCACTGAAGTCTATGTTCTGCTGTAGCCTGGTTCCCAGAGTCAATTACTAAAAGCCTAGGTCCCAGATTTAGTGTTTGGGGGAAGAAGCTCATTTACTAATTTGTTTGTTCACCACAGCATTCCTCCAGAAAAGACAAAAGTTAGCTATCCAGGCTTTAAGACTCCACAAGAGAACAAAGGGAGTCAGAAATGAAGCCAAAAAAAAATGCATGCCCTAATTGATACATTCTTTTATGTCTAATAGGCCACAGATCTGGGGTTCTGAGCATTCCAGCATTGATTGAAAGAAAGGAAGTAAGAAACGAGGGCAGAAAAGAAGGAAGGGAAAGAGGAAAGGAGGATTTATCAGATTCACTATGTATACAAATTGTAAAAAAAAAAAAGTGCATAAAAACCAAATGAAATAACGCTGACATCCTTATAATAATAGACTAAAGACACATTGCATAGAGCTATTTCATAAACCAGCTCGTATCCCACAGAACATATCAATAAATGCAGTTCTGCAGAGAGTCAGTGTAATGCTGTCTCCTAGGTGCCTTCTTTGGCTTTCTGCTAGAACAGCAACAGCATCTCAGTTTCGGAAGCCTCAGACCATATTCTCTTCTGGGGGACGTCTCATACCAGATCTTGGTCACAAGAAAGGTCACAGTAGAATGTGCATAAATCCCTGCAAATCCTACCCCAGAAGAAAAACATCTGTCCTCCAGAAGTTAGATGTCATCCCCCATAGGTACATGCCAAAGGTGATTTGGGGAATCTTCCTAAAGGCCCAGAGTCACATCCAGGGGGGCGAAAGTACCATTATTTTCTTTAGGATTACCTCTGGTCCCGGGAAACCTACTTCTTAAGAGTCTATTTCAGATTTCCACCTGAAACAATTCTAAGTGTCCATCAAGTTCTATCTGCTGGTTTAAAGAATTTTAGACATTCAATTTTTTCTCAATGTTCTCATCTTTGTGAGAGCTTCAGAACCCCAAGGAACAAGTCTGACAGATTTTCAGCCTGAGTTTGTAGTCCAAAATCTGCACACAAGCTTCATTTCCTGCTGTGAAATCACACACTCTCCTTGCTCTACATCACCAAACCCCACCAGGAACAATAAGGGGACAAAGAGACACACTCGCTATCCCTCCAGCGGCTTCTGCCAGTGCAGAGCCAGGTCAGGGAGGTGCAGGAGCGCAAAGCACCAGGGACAAGGAGTGTCACCATGCACGACTCCTCGAGCCTGTTGTCTGACAAGTCTTAACAGAACCCTCTCTGGGTCCGGCTCTCCTAGGTGGTGCACACTTCAAGAGGCGAATCCAAGGGCCTTTTCCAGCCGGAGTTTCTGAATGTCTCCATGCTGAGAGGTGAAGCACTTGACATTTGGCTGCCATGCTGTTGTGAGCACGTCTGATTTTGCACAAGGCATGTGGAAATCAGAATGTACCTGTCACAGGTGTCAACCTCTGTCTGACGGGTACAGATCTGGAGAGTGGTCACAACTTGCTGTTCCTCGTTGCAAATATCTTCTCTGTGACCTTTCATCTGCAGATGAGCAGGCGTGAGCCTTTACATGCTAATGTGTCCCTTTATATTCCATGAGTTTCCTTCCAGTTTTAAGGCTGTACAATGGGAATTCATGAGAGACAGTAATGTAACTAGGGGTGAGAACTGTTGTCACTAAGAGCACAGGAAGCATGCTTGGAAATGGCATTGACTTTTTCTGGCCACTAGGATACCAGTGGAAAGTTACAATTTTTATATAATAAGTGAACTTGTCAATCTTTTACACATTTAAGAATATATGATTCAATACCACTTTACATTCTAATTTATTTTATTACTTATTTAGACATATCCTGCCTCGTTTGACCAAGGATTACAGATAGCTATTACATTTTATAGGGCAAGGCAATTCTCCTCCTATGTTAAGTCTTCATAATGTATGTTGGATATAATTGACTGATTGCTTTTTAGGGAACACAATTTTTTATTAAGCATGCCACTGTTGGTAATAACATGGTTGCCATTGGGAATTAGTAGTGCTCAAGTTGAGGAAAAAGAAAGATTTTATTTTGTTTGAGTGTCTGGCTACTCCGATGGCACCATGTTCTTTCATTGATGGATGGTGGCTGGAAATTTGTTCCAGCTTTATGAATGTTTAGAATTTTCTCATTGAGTTTGAAGAAAGAGATTTCAATTTTTATTTATTATATTATCACCTTGGCTTATCAAAACAAAATATATTTCAGCTATTAAATTTCTTATTGAATTCCTCACCAAAAATTTACTTTGATATTATATTCTTCTGTACCTCTGAAACTCTCTAAACTCAAACATTTACAGATAAATATAGAGAACCATAACTAAGATCCGTTTGCCTAGAACAGAAAACTCTAGAGTCACAAATTGGAAGAAACACTTAAGCAGTAATTTTGATGTACTGCTGCAGACTGAATGCAGACAATCAGAAAAATGATAAACTCCCAGGGGCCACAGTCTTAGTGGGGCCTTACACAGTAAAGAGCCAAGAAAGATCTTCTCACAGCTATAAGAACGGATGGGTGAAAGTAATCATTTTGATTACATCAAAGAACATCAAGAACATTCTCCATGCAAAGAAAGGGCTGTTCTCCAGGAAAAAAGACTTTGCCAGAGCTTTGGTTCATATAGGGGGAAATCCATCTACCCAACACCAGTACCCTCTAGCCTTCCTATCTCACCTAAGGGGAGAAGAAACTAAGTAACATGTATGGATCACAGCCCAGGTGCACCAAAAGACTAAGCTTTTATCAGAAAATTATAGAACATTTTCCCTTCTCCCAATCTATTGCCACATCGATAGGACTCCAGTATAATAATAGTAGATTACTACTGAAATAACTTCAAAGTGCAGGCTTTACTTAAGGAGGAACCCTTAGGGATGCCCAAAGAAAATAGATGAGACAAACAGAACACAAAAGTGAAACTCCTGGCACCTAAAGCTACAGAATACATTAGACCAGCCCAACTTCAAGCTAAATTAACTTTAAATCTCACACTAAAGGCCTTTAACCTCACTTGTTATTTAACCCAATGTCTCATTTCCAATTTTTGACAAAAAAATTACAATACATGTTTAAAAAGCAAGAAAGAACACAGTCTGAAGGAACAAATCAAGGATCAAACCCACACTCAGTTATGACACAGATTGTGGAAGTATCAGATAGAGAACCTAAAATAAACTATGATTAATATTTTAAGGAATCCAATGAAAAAAGTAAACAACATGCAAGAACAGATGAGTAAGGTAAGCAAATAGATGAAAACTCTAGGAAAGGATCAAACGTAATGCTAGAAATAAAAAGCACTGTCACAGAAATTAAGAAAGAAGGCTCTTAATGGACTCATTGGTAAAATGCACATGGCCAAGGAAAGAATCAGTGAGTTTAAAAACATATTGACAGAAACTTCCCAGATTGAAATACAAAGAGAAAAAATGATAAAAATAGAACAGAACATCAAAAAACTGTGGGACAATTTCAAAAAGTATAACATAACTGGAATACCACAATGAGAAAAGAGAACAGAGCAGAAGAAATACCTGAAGTAACAATAGCCAGGAATTCAACAAAATTAATGACTGACTGTATCTGGGAAGCTTAGCAAACATCAATCAGAATAAATCCCCCTAAAAAAAATCACACCTAAGCATGTCATATTCAAATGGAAGAAAATCAAAGTCGAAGGGAACAATCTTCAAAAAAAACAAAACCAAACAGAAACATCTTACCTATAGAGGAACAAAGATAAGAGTTGCAACAGACTTTTCCACAGAAGCCATGTAAGCCAGAAGAGTAGAGAGTGAAATATTTAAAGTATTGAAAGAAAGAAAAACACCAAACTAGAATTATATGTCCAACAAAATTTTCCTCCAAAAGTGAAGGAGAAATAGACTATTAGATAAACAAAAACAGAGAAATCATTGCCAGACTTGCCCTGCAAGAAATGTTAAGTTCTTCAGGGAACCTGAAAATAATATAAGTCAGAAACTTGGATCTACATAGAGAAAGGAAGAGGGCAGGAGAAGGAATAAATAATGGTAAAATCTTTTCATTTTCCTTATTCTTAATTGATCTAAAAGATAACTGTTCAGTAATAATAATAATGTAGCAGTGATTTTAGCATATGGATAAGTGAAATGCATGACAGCAATATCACAAGGAGTGGGAGGGACGGAAGAATTGTGGGAATACTTTGTTATAAGGTACCTGCACTTTACAGGAAGTGATACAGTGTTATTTGAGGTAGGCCTGCATTACTGTAGTTGTAAATGGGCATTACAAACCCTAGAGGAAAGTTTAAAAAGATAATTCATATGCTAAGAGAGGTTAGATAAAACTACTTTTATAAAATGCTCAATGCCTGGGTGTTGATGGTTTGGGGAACAGTGCTATAATCATCTCCACTGTTGTTTTACTTCCCCAAAATGGACCTTTTTTTCCTAAAAGAATGGGGAATTATTCCTGTAAATATATATTTTTAAAGGTAAAAAAATAAAATAAAAATGTTCAATCAAAACTATGGAAGTCATAAAACAAGAGGAAGAAAAAAAGAAACAATGAAAAAATACAACAAACAGAAGTTAAATCATAGATACTAATTCAACTTTATCAATAATCACTTAAAATGTGAATATTGATCTAGATACACCAGTTAAAATAGAGATTGTCATTGTAGATTAAAAATAATACAAAAATGTTATGTTGCTTATAAGAAATCCACTTATAAAAACTCACATAGGTTAAAATTAAAGAGATAAATATGAGCCATGATAACACTAGAGAAAGAAATTATAGCTATATTAATCTCAGATAATGTAGACCTCAGAACAAGGAAAACTATCAGGGATACAGAGGATACTACACAGTGATAAAGGAGTTAATTCTCCAAGAAGATGTAACATTCTTTAACATCTATGCACCTAACAACAGAGTGTCAAAATACATGAAGCAAAAAATGGACAGAAGGACAAGGAGAAATAAACAAATCTACTATTACAGTCAGAGATGTTAACACCCTTCTTTCAATAGTTGATAGATCAATCAACCAGAAAATAAGTAAGGATACAGTTGACATGAACAGCGCTATAATCAATCTGATCTGACTGACATTTATAGAAAATTGACCCCCAGATAGCTATGTTATGCTGTTCAAACTACTATAATACAATATCATAGAGTGAGTGACTCATAAACAACAGAAATTTATCCTCACAGTTCTGGAGACTGAGAAGTCCAGGACCAAGGTGCCATCAGGTTCAGTTTCTGGTGAGGGCCCACTTCCTGGTTCACAGCCATCTTTTTTCTGTGTCCTAACGTGTCCTCTGTGCCCTTCTTTGTCCTCAGGGCAATGGAGCTCACTGAGGCCTCTTTTTTAAGGGCACTAATCTGTTTCATGAGGGCTCCACCCTTAGGACTTAATCATGTCCCAGAAACCCAACCTACTAATACCACAACCTGGAGGGTTAGGATTTCAACACATGAATTTGGAAGGAGACACAAATATTAAGGCTATAGCACAACAGAATATACATTTTTCCTCAAGTTTACATAGAACATTCACTAGAATAGACCATATTCGGGTCATAAAACACACCTTCATGAATTTAAAATATTAGAAGTCATACAAAATATGTTCCTAGGCCACAATAGAATTAAACTATAAATTAAAGCAGACAGATAGCTAGAAAATCCACAAATATTGAGCATTTAAATAACTCACTTCTAAATAACACATGGGGCAAAAAGGAAGTCTCAAATAAATTAAAACATATTTTGAACTAAAACAAAGTAAAAATACAACTAATCAAAACTGGTGGAATATGGCAAAAGCAGTGTTTAGAGGCAAATTTATGACATCAAATAAATGTATTAGAAAAGAAGAAATATTTGAAATCAATAATCTAAGCTTCCACTTTAGAAATCTAGAGAAATAATAGTAATTTAAGCCTAAAGCAAACAAAAGCAAATTAGAGCAAAAAGTCAATGAAATTGAAAACAGGAAAACAATAGAGAAAATCAACAAAACTGAAACCTGGTCATTGAAAAGATTAACAAAATTGATAAACCCCTAGCAAGTTTAACTAAGAAAAAAGGAGAGAAGATATAAATTCAAAATTCAAATATATCAAAAATGTACGAGGGCAAGAATTAATGATTCCATGGGCACTAAAAGAATGCTAAAGGAATATTATAAACAACTTATGCCAACAAATTTTATAATGTAAAATAAACCAATTTCCTTGAAAGCACAAGCTAATAAAAGCCACACAAAGAGAAATAGTTAATCTGAATAGGCCTATATCTGTTAAAGGAATTATTAATAACCTTCCACAAAAGAAAGCACTAGACCCAGATGGTTTTGTTGGTGAATTCTACCAAATATTTAAAGAAGACATTATACCAATTCTCCACAATCTCTTCAGAAAATAGAAGCAGAGGGAAGACTTCCTAACTCATTCACTGAAGCCAGTATTACTCCAATACCAAACCAGATAAAGACATTCTAAGAAAGAAAGACTATAGATTTATATCTCTCATGAACCTAGACACAAAAATCCTCAACAAAATATTAGCAAATAAAATCCAACCATGTGTAAAAATAACACAGCACAAGCAAGTGGAATTCATTACAGGTAGGCAAGGCTGATTCAACATTTAAAAATCAATTAATATAATCCTCCACGTCAATAAGCTAAAGAACCACTCATATGATCATATCAATAGATGCAAAGAAAGCATTTGACTAAATCTAACACCCATTCATGATTTAAAAAAGAAAAAATCTTAGCAAACTAGGAATAGAGGGAAAGTTTCTCAACTTGATAAAGAACATGCATCCAAAAAATCTACAGCTAACATTGTAGTCAGTAATGGGAAACTATTAATAGATGCTTTCCTGTTAAGATCAGGAACAATGCAAGGATGTCCCCTCTCACCACTCTCTATTCAATATTACACTGGAAGTCCTACCTAGTGCATTAAGACAAGGAAAGAAAATAAGTGTATACAGATTAGGAAAAAAATAGGAATACAGATTAGGAAAAAAAATTAAACAGTTTTTCTTCTTAGATATGATTTCCAATGCAGAAAATACTAAGAAATGACCAAAAAAAAAAAAACCCTTCTGAAACTAATAAGTGTTTATAGCAAGGTTGTTATACAAGCAATACAAGACAAACGTGCAAATTTCAATTGTTTTCCCATATACCAATAATAAACAATTGAGATTTTAAATTAAAAAAAAAAAATTTTGGTACTATTTGTAATAGCACCAAAAATATGAAATACTTAAGTATAAATCTAACAAAATATGTTTAAATTTTATATGTGGAAAACTACAAAACTCCGATAAAATAAATCAAAGGAGATCTAAATAAATGGAGAGATATTCTGCATTCATGGATTAAGATGTCAGTTCTTCCCAATATGATTTATAGATTTAATACAATCTCACTCAAAACCCCAGCAAGCTATTTTGTAGATATTAACCAACTGAATCTAAAGTTTATACAAAAAGACAAAAGCTTTGGAAAAGACAACACCATACTGAAGAATAACAAAAATGTTGGGGGATTCCCCATAAAGCTACAATAATCAAGACAGTGGTGTACTGGCAAAAGAACAGATACATGGATCAATCAAACACAATAGAGAGCCCAGAAATTGGCCCAAACAAATATAGTTGACTGATCTTGAGAATGGAGCAAGGGAAATTTAATGGAGAAAGGCTAGCGTTTATAACAAATGACAATGGAACTATTAGACATCCATATGTTAAAAAAAAAAAAAAAGAATATGGATACAAAACTTAACACTTTTCACAAAAATCAATTCAAAATGGATCATAGACCTAACTATAAAACTCAAAACTATCAAGCTTCTAGAAGAAAATTTCTTGGAAAAACTCTTTACATCGAACATGAAAAGCATAATTCATGAAAGAAAAAAATTGGTAAGTTGGACTCTTAAAATTTAAAACTTCTGCTCTCTGAAAGACACTACTAAGAGAATTAATACACAAGTCACAGATGTAAAGAAGATATTTGCAAAACACATCTCTAATAAAGAACTTATATCCAAAATGTACAAAAACCTTTAAAACTTAACAATAAGAAAATAACCCAATCTAAAAGTGGACAAAAGATCTGAACAGATACCTCATCAAAGAAGATATAAAGACTGTAAATAAGCTTATGAAAAGATATTTAACATCATATATCATTAGGGAATTACATATTGATACAACAATGAAATACCACTAGCCACCTATTAGCATGGCTAAAATTAAAAAAAAAAAAACTGATAATATCAATGCCAGTGCTATAAAGCAACAGGAACTCTCATTCATTGCTGATGGGAATGCAAAATGGTGCAGCCACTTTGTAAGACAGTTTAATGGTTTCTTACAAAACTAAATGTAGTTTTACCATACAACCCAGAAATCATGGGCTCCTAGATTTTTTTCTGAGTGATCTGAAAACAGGCCCACACCAACACTTAAACCCAAAAGTTAATAGCAGCTTTATTCATAATCACCAAAAAACAAAAGCAACCAAGATGTTATTCACCAATAAGAAGAAATGAGCCACAGAAAGACATGGATGAACCTTGGATGCATGCATACTCCTATGTGTAAGAAGCCAGTCTGAAAACACTACATACTGTATGAGTCCAATTATATAACATTCCAGAAAAGGCAAATATCTACAGACAGTAAAAAATCAGTGGATGCCAAGGGTTAAGAGGAAGGAGACAGGGCTAAATAAGTAGAGCACAGGGAATTTCTTATGACCATGAATCTTTATAATACATTTTTTATAATACAGCAATGATGAACACAGGACATTATGCACCTGTCAAAACGTATAGACTTTTGTAGGACAAAGGGTAAAACTTAATGGTTGTAAATTTTAAAACATCATTTAGGAAGCCAGGTGATCCCATGGATGGAATACATACTATAACAAAAGAATCCAACTGTATTACAAATAAATAAAACATTATCATTGAAGGAAAAGGTGCTGACCCAAGTAACTTTGGAAATAAGTAGAGTTTTTAAGACTAAAGACAAAAGGAACTATATGGAAGCACAGTACTCTTGTGCTAAAGTTGTTTCCCACAGGGATGCAGGTTAACACTTCTTCTTATGCAGGTATACTGAATATAACAATTAAGTAAATGGATGCTAACTGGTGGGAGTCAGGTTTCTCACTATTGGAGTAGGAGTTTACAGGTAGGCAAAAAAAGGCTAGAATGATTCACGTGGGAATGGATTAGAGGCTGGAATCATCAGTATGAAATCATGGTTAGTTTAATATGTAGATAGATATATTATTAACAATATAAATATTTATAGATGTGTGCACATATGTGGATTAGTATACATACATGTATTTCTTTGCTCTGTCAGCTGAGATAGCCTAGAATCAACACTACCACGGTAGCAATGAACACACCTACAACCCAGATCTTGGTTTCTAATACCATTCTCCAATAAAAGGAAACAGAGCTCCTTGGAGAAAAGCCTGGTTCTAGGAATGGAGCAGGAAATATACGAGATGATCCTGGAGCATCTTGTAGTGCCAAAAACTAAGGAAGTATTAAAAATATGACAATACTGGGGGTGTGTCAAAGAAACACAAGATCCAACTGAAAGAGTTCCCAATGGCCAAAACTACAATAATTTGAGCAACAAAACAAAATAGTACTTGATTATAATCCAAAGTAAAAAGTAAATATAAATGAGTCTATATTGATATAAGTAAATAAATAAATAATAATATATAACTCTCCTCAGCAGAGGAATTTTGAATAATTTATATAAATACTCCCTCCTCAAGCAAGTGGAGCCTAATTCCTCATCCCTTACATGTAGGCTTCACATAGTGACTTTCTTCTAAAGCGTACACTACAGAACGGGAGAGGGAAAGTAACTTTACAGTGGAGAAACCAAACACACACTACTTAACCAGGTGATCAAGGCCAACATCATTTTGATAGTATGAATCCTTAATACAATGTGATGAAAATGGCAGTTTACCTCTATGGTGTTCTTTCAAGAAAACTATAACCCTAGTCTAATCATTAAAAAAATATCAGACAAATTCTAGTTGAAGAGCATTCTACAATCTGAAGACCAGTACTTCTCAAAATTGTGAAGGTCATCCAAAACAGGAGTCTGAGGAACTGTTACAGACAAGAGGAGCCTAAGGAGACATAACAACTAAATGTATGGTGGTGTCTTAGATGAGATCCAAGGACAGGAAAAGGACATCAAGTAAAAATGAATAAAATTGGAATAATGACTTTAGCTAATAATAACATATCAACATTGGTTCAGTTATAGTAACAAATGTGCCATACTAATGTAAGGTGTTAAATAACAGGGGAAACTAGGCATAAAGTGTATGGGAACTGTGTACTTTCTTCTCAATTATTCTGTAAATCTGAAACTATTCTAAAAAATAAATTATTTTAAAATTTAAGCTGTATACTTATGATGGTGCATTTTTCTACATACATAATTCTGACACTACATTTATTAAATGCTATAAAACTTGAATAAATTATATGACTTGGAATAAGCTATAACTTTTGCCATAATAGACAAACCATCCAGTTTTTAACAAACTCAAAATTATTATTATTATATTTGCCTGTCAGAGAAGTGGTAATGAAGATAACCCTTTTATTTATGCATTTACTTATTTCATATTACAGGTAAAAATCTCCTGTAATCAGTTAGTTCTCAAAAAAAGTTGACTCCTTTTTTGTAGTAATGGCTGGAGGGTAAAATGAGACAATGGACAAAATAAAGGCAACAGTCTGCCAGCAGTGTCCTAAAATATGCTGGCACAATCAGTGAGAAGACCTCAGACCTCAAGCTCAGCTGGTCTTAGATGATCTTTTTTCTTCTTTTTTTTTTTTTTTCTTTTGGTTAAGTATTTCATGCCACATTTTCTCATGTGTTTTCAGCATTTTCTCCAGCATAGATCCATATTATTTTATGTCTTATAATTGGTTTTTTTCCCCTGAGCTCTTCTCCCTTTATCTCTGACCTACTGACCCCCAAGTATGAGTTACGTACGACATAAGAATCTCATTTCCCTATGTTGGTAAGACCAGGGTGTACCGATGTCATCGTTTGCTTTTGATGATGGCTGGTTGGCCCCTGAGAAGACTGACCTGCCTCTGCCTTCCCCTGCTCTCCCCCTCACGCCCATCAGTCAACAGCTGCCCCAGGGAAGGCGGCAGGAAGGTCCTTTCTGGCTCCTGTTTCTCTGAAGAAAAAGGAAGTAGGATGTCTATGACCTGAAGTAGGCTTGGCATTAAATCCTGAAACGACCCTGCCTCCTTCCTGTGACAGAATTTATCCTTAGCCTGCTGTGGCCTGGGTTTTGATTGAGCTTCGAAAAGTGTAGAAGCCAAATAGGACTGAGCACAGCTGAGGAACCTTTATCACTTTGTTGCGGGGCTAAACCGCTGGTAGGCCCGTATTCGGTATTTGTTGAGTGGATAAATTTATGAATTTAGAAGCCATTGTAATGTTTCACTGATGTGTAACTTGCATAAATCCCATGAATAATAGTATTTTCAAGCTGTAGAAAGGGCTTAGAGAAAAATCTTCTAGCCTAACCCTTTTGTTTTCTAAATGAAGAACCTAGCTCAAAGAGGCCACTTAACTTGCCTAAGGTCACACAACTGGCTGATCCATAAACCATAACCCCTTTTACTCAGGCCAGCTTCCTACTTAAATATATTATGCAGGGGTATGATCATATGTCCTAAATATTAGTACACGTTTGTCGGTGTGAACTCTAGTTAGTCCCTGGGTTCCATGATTCTCAAGGCATTATTTACAACTAGTCTCTCTCTTACCCTCTTTGCCATCTCCCTTTTGCACATTGTGTGAATATATTTGAGCATGTGTGTTTTTCCTCTCCATCCCCAATTATCCTCAATTAGTGCAATATCGTTGCAGATTTAAGGAGGTAATCTTGCTGACCACTACACCTGACCACCAAGAAGAGCCCATCATAAATCTCCCTATGGCTTAAGAAGGGCACCTGTGTGTCTTCCAAATCCAATCAGCAAACTTATACTTGACTTTTAAAAATCAGACTTTTTTTTTTTTTTGGATCAGTGCTTCACTGGCAACATAACTAATTAACAATCAATTTAATCCATATAAAGAACCCCCACCCTGGTGTTCACTTGGCAGAAATCTGAGTTTCAGGCATGGCGCTTTCCTACATAAGTGCATTGCCATTGCCTCAGACATAAATTATATGGCTGGCTCTTCTTAATGCTGTCTTCATCCAAGGATTTAATTTTTTGTCATCTCTCATGCTTTACAATGCATATGTAAACTGCCCCTCTAGTTGAAAACAAATGCCTCATAGAGCACCCCTTACACTTTGGTGTGTTCAGTGAAACCATGACAGGATACTCCGCCAGCCCAATCAGACCCTGACATACTCAGCCCAAGCTCTGAGTCTTAGTTCCCAAGGGTAGAAATAGTTTTAAATGGTTCCAGAATTGTGTCACGATAAAAATTCTTTCCTCACTAGCTTTGGCTAATAAAAAAATTATTTGTTTTAGCCTTTGAAAGTTACTCTTAAAATGCAACCCATATCTTTGTCAGCGAGGAACCTCTTAGCTGTCGTTAGCTTATAGACACTGAGTCAGAGAGCTGAGTTTTGATAGGAGTGAAGAATTCATAGTCTAGAAAAGGAAGCAATGCCAGAGTAGGTCCTGGAAAGCTAAGGACCAGCAAAAGTATATATTAGGGAAACCCAATCAGCATTCCAAATAATCAGTCTACAGGCCTTTGGATAAAACATGCAGTTTAAAGATAGCTGATTGCTTTGTTTATATTAATAGTTTGTGCTTTAGTAATATTAGCTAGAGTGGGGAGATATTCTTCTTGGCTTCAAAGAGTTTCCCGTTATTGGTAGTATACACACAGGGGTTGAAGTATACACGCATGTTGAGGGGTGTCAGTAGAGGATTGAGGAAGAGAGTAGTGTTGTGCAGACAGTGAATCACTAGTGCCCATAAAATTAACATGGAGGTCATAGTGAGTATTGTGGAAGGGAATGAAACAAATGGAAAAATTTAAAGTATATTATATGAATGGCCAACAAACAAATGAAAAAATGTTCATCATCTCCAATCATCAGGGAAATGCAAATCAAAACCACAATGAGATACCACTTAACTCCAGTGAGAATGGCCTTTATCAAAAAGTCCCCAAACAATAAATGCTGGTGTGGATGTGGAGAGAGAGGAACACTCCTACACTGCTGGTGGGACTGCAAACTAGTTCAACCTCTGTGGAAAGCAATATGGAGATACCTCAAAGCGATCCAAGTAGATCTACTATTTGATCCAGCAATTCCACTACTGGGCATCTACCCACAAGATCAAAAGTCACTTTATGAAAAAGACACCTGCACTCGAATGTTTATAGCAGCACAATTCACAATTGCAAAGCTGTGGAAACAACCCAAGTGCCCATTAATTCATGAGTGGATTAATAAAATGTGGTATATGTATACCATGGAGTACTACTCAGCTTTAAGAAACAACGGTGATATAGCACCTCTTGTATATTCCTGGATAGAGCTGGAACCCATTCTACTAAGTGAAGTATCTCAAGAATGGATAAACAAGCACCACATATACTCACCAGCAAATTGGTATTAACGGATCAACACCTAAGTGGACATATAGGAGTAACATTTATCGGGTGTCGGGAGGGTGGTAGGGGCGAGGAAGGGATGGGTATATACAAACACAATGAGTGAGATGTGCAATGTTTGGGGGATGGACACGCTTGAAGCTCTTACTTGAGGGGAGAGGGGATCATGGGCAATATGTGTAACCTTAATACTTGTACCCCCATAATATGCTAAAATAAAAAAATAAATAAATAAAACTGTTAAGATGTCAATACAACCCAAAAAAATAAAAAAATAAAGTATATTATATGCAGTAAGAATAAATATTATTTTGTGAAAATTTTAGCTCAGTTGTCTCTGTGTGCACCTGTGCCTAATTATAACATGGGTATTATGGCAAGAAAGGTAAGCCACTGGTTTAGATGACTTCCAGAAATCATAAACCTATCTACTCATCTTGCCTCTGTACTTGATTTTATACACCGCATCCATCGTAGATGTTCAATCACTGTTATTCATAAAATCAAGTAGAAATATTAGAATCTTGGAGTCTCAACAACTCTGTAAGGTAAGTATTCTGACCTTGGTTTTACAGAAGATTAGATTAAATCACTTGCCTACATTCAATGACTTGCTCAAGGCCACCTAGCTGATAAGCTCCCATGCCGATATTTGTACCCAGTCAGAACAGGTCTCTAAAGATCAGATACGGCACTATTCCATAGTACTCTTTAGAAGCTTGATGATAAAATGGCAAAAAATTAAAAATAGAAATTTGTCAAAACTTTTTAGCCAACTAAAATTCAATCCATGCAACCCCTCTAGAAATGACAATGATTTCAACTTAGAAATTCCTATTATTAAGATAAACAAAACTCTGAATCACATAATCTTAAGTGACAGCACCCAAATATTAGTTCATAGATTGGCTATAACAAAATCACTGAAGAAGCTTTATAAAAATACAGATTCCCAAGCTTCTCTCCTAGAGAATCAGATTGAAAAGGTATATTTACAAAGCCCTCAGTGTTCATGCTCAGACAGGTTTGGGAACCATAGATCTAGTTACAGTCTCAGATTTAAGATCTCACAGAATTTCTCACTGGAAGAAATGTTGGACACTATCTAGCCTTTGGGTGGCAACAGGTTTCAGACTGAGCACCAACTGTAAATGATAAATAATGGCTGCTTGGAAGATCAGCAGAGAGAGTTTCCCAAACAGCACCCAGGTTGGATCAGATAGAGCCCCACATAGAGTAATGAATGATGTCTGTTATGGATGAGGAGGTATATTGAATACCTATGATCTAAGCCCTTCATTTTCCAGTCCAGTACGCCCAAAAATACACATTTCAATGACATAGGATTGAAACCCAGGCTTCCTCACTTCTAGTTTGGTGCTTTATTTGTAAAAATTTCCACTATTCATAATAAGGCTTATCAGAAATGCTGGTTTCTAGAGTGCTTCTAGCGGGTATATGGCAGAAAAAGGCAACATTTACTTTACTTGAAAGATGAAGGCAAATCTGCCCTAATTGCTCCCACTCATTAATGCCTTGGCCACTTTAAAAGGCAGTCCGAATTTTTAATTCCATTATTAGCCATAAAAATTTTAAATACTGAGATCCATTGAGAATTAAACAAGAAAAATTATATGTTAAAAAAAAAAAAGATCTAGAACAGTTTCTGACTTGAGTTTCTGACTTGGGTTCAAATTCATACTAAAAAATATATGACTGATGTGAGCGATCTTTTCTTCAAAACAGGGTTGATGAAAGTGTAGAGCATGAAAAACTAAAATTACTACCAGCTTGAAAGGAGGAGGAAACATCACGTAGGGAAGGAAAATGTACAAGAGAGAGAAACTACAATATGCAGGCAACCTGTCCACTTCACAGCGGTGCCTAGAACACCTATGATATGGTTAAAAAAAAGAAGTCAGAAAATGTGTCCCCTCCCAGCTGGAGCTTAAAGCAAGTTACTTCTTCAGCATCAATTTTCTCATCAGGAAAATATAGATAACAACTCCTATCCCTCAGAGTTGTTTTGAGAATCTTGAAAAATCTTATGCTCCAGAAACAGGCCAGCACAGTTCCTGGCATATATTAATATAATTCCTTGGCAAATATTTATTTAATCTATGTGCTGGGGTTTGGGCAAAGAACTTTAAATGTACTAAGAAACTTTTCCATGAAAATCAAAATTGAGATCTGTTCAACTCAGGACCCTATTTGAACTAAGACCCCATGCGGTCATCCAAGACCAAAAGCCAAAGGGAGTGATCACAGATCAGAGGGTAGCAATGTGTTAGAGACCCAGTGAACCCCGGCTAATCACAGAGTGGAAGAATTCAGAGATGGGAAAGACCTGGGAGACCAAGTACAGCCTGGTCATTTGCAGACAAGAAAACTCTCCACACCACCCATAACTCAGGAAGCATGGCCCCCACCCCAGCTTCTGTAAGCAGTGTCTGGGTGGCACCTCAGGAAAACATGTACTTCTGGCACTGGAAGGCTCCATTTGTAGATTAAACACAAGGCTTTATAGAGAACTAAACATTTTGACTTCATCCCTTCTCCAGCATGTCTGCCGAATATTTCCAATAGGTACTTTTGAACAACACCTATTCTGAGGTGATATGGGTAAATTGCAAAAACATTAATTTACTATTAACATAATTACAGGGTTTTTTCTGCTCTCTAGAATTTGTTTAGTGCTTGGGGCCAAATCCCTTTCACTCTCACAATACCTCCTTTGTTTTAAAAAGGAGATACTACAGAGTCTGGCTGGTAGGGGGAAAGTGCCCTTTGAAATTTCCTGTTATCACAGTCATAAGCTGACTCTCATCAGAAGCAGGGCAATAAATAGACACAAGTTCCCTTTAAAATGTCTACAGTTTGCTAAGAATTAAATGTCTTCCTTTACGTCTCTCCTCAAAATATATTTTTTAAATAGTTGCTCAGTCCTAAGCTTTCCCTAATAAGGCTCTATTTAAATAAATTTGGAAATATTTTCCTTCTTTTAAAGAAAGCCATTCAATTTGGAAATGTCAGATAAAAATACACGGACATTATAAGGCTATCACCTATTTTCAGCGATGTTTTTTTCCACGCTCTTGCTTTTCCTTTCTCTCTTTCTTTTTTCTCCTTCTGTTTGCTGTTCCCAGCAGCTTCTGGGAGCCTCCTCACCCAAGAGGTCCCGGCTCATCAGATCGCAAACAATTTCATCTGTTTTCCTGGCTGTAGCCATTATGCGAACAAAACTGGCCCCCATTGCCCAATACAGCCCTCCTGAGTCACCCAGCTCCCCAAACCTCAGCTGAGACCATGTGACTCAATTGAAACCAACTTGCTCTTAACTTTGGAAAATCAGCCACTCTCCTCCTTGCTGTGCCATGTCAAAATTAAAGAGTAAACAGAGGTCCCCCCAATCCCCCTGATTGCATTAATCATTCAAATGACGTATTAGCATTCTTCAGACTCTTCTGTTGTGCTTCCAAATTAACACCTCCAGGTTCAAGGGAATAGAAATTAACTGAATTATCTGGCAGCCCCAGATGTCCTAGCATGCTCTTCCTTCTTGCTGATTTAATATGCCTGAAGAACAGTTATGAGGCAGAAACACTGCTAATGGTCAAGAAATAATTTATGACGTGTGTAACCAACAGGCTTAGCCGTCCTCCCACATTCCAAAGTTGCCCGGATTCCATGTGAGCCTCGGCTGCCCTGGGGACCCTACTGCCATTGGGCATGGCCACCTCACTAAAGCTAGGAGTCCAACTCCCCAGAACCAGCTGGAGACAACCCAGAAGCAGAGCTCCAGAGCTGGCCTGATGGGTCTCTCCCAGGGAGCAGGAAAGGGTGGAAGAGCAGAGCCCCTGGGATCCAAAAAGGGGCCTCTCTGGTATTTCCCAGTTCTGGCCAGGAGCAACCATCTTGTCAAGGCATGAAAAGGATCAGCGATTCCTCAGAGTTGTGGAAGGGCTTTTTAGAACATTGATGTAATCCTTCACAACAGAAGCCTGTTTCCCTTGGGGGTTAATCCTGTCATTTGGGAGTGTCTCCTGGGCATTAAGCCATAATTGCTTGCATAACTCTAAGAGGCAAACAGGAAGCTGGAGCACACACACATTCATAAGCTTCCTAGAGCAGGCAGGTCCCGTCCTTGGCGTTGCAGCCCCTTCCAGACCAAAGCTCCATCCCCCCTCCCATTCCGAGGGGCACCCCAAGAGGAGGAGGAAGCCCAAGGGCTCACACAAGAACCTCGCCCCATCACAGCTCCCAGCTGCCTGGCTGTCCCCAGGCAAGAGGTAGGGGGATGAGACTAAGAGGAGGCTCAGTGCACGGTACCACCTGAACACAGGGGCCTTGTAATGACAGGCAGACATTCAAATGCCTTCCCCATGCCTTGGTGGGGACTGAAACATCAGATGTTTATTAAATGCCATAGCGGTGGCGACTACTTTGCACAGCGAGCCCAGAAGTGTATGCTGTCACTTTAAAAAAAATTGAGCCGATGCCAGGCTAGTCATGGTAATGCTCCCATGGCATGATTAGATTCATGCCCAGGGTTGTATTTGCATATGATATTCAGGGCATGATTTTTTTATTGTTCTTAATCAGAGCCGAATGTCAACAAAATAAATGAAGTTGCGAGTTGAAGTGAAATTTTTATCACATCAGGGATGTGCTTTTTCTCCCATTTATCACAGCCCATATTGAGAGAGTGAAATTTTTTGAAAATGTGGTAATCAATGGAAGAGCTCCATATGGCAGGGATCAAAGGTGTTACATAGTGTGTGGTTCTGCTTTATTGCCAGCCAGTACTGTTAATTGGACAACAAGATCAGAGGCAATATTAAAATCCAATTAAATTGATATGAACAGATTGCCAAGTGATGTACACTAATGTATAATTGAGTATCAAGCAAATGCAAGTCCCCGTCTTCTGCTTCTACCTCCTGAATAAATGATGGCGCCATAGAGGACAGAAACAAGTTTGCACATTAGCGGCACAGCTCTGGGCTCTCATTTGTTACTTTCAGAGTTGATGACTTTTGGTTTTCCTCCTAGTCTGTCTTAAAGAGACAGACCCTTTCCCTGTCCCCCAAGCCCCCAGCCTTTGCCCCCCACCTGGGGTGAGTTTTCTTCCCCGAAATCATTTTCCCCTTTCGGGGCTTGGAAACGAAATCCATGTTTCATATGCTTCATTACATGTCTATTATATAGCAGGTCCTAAAGAGCAGTGCATTGATAATATATTGTGCTAGTTGTAAATGATCTGTCCATCTGGAGCGGCACGCTAACACATTTCTAATGCCGTTTCCCAGATATAAATTATAGCAGAATGTTTCTCAACCCAAAAGGAAAAGGAAAGTAAGCAAGCCAAGCCCTGAATGAGCACCTCGGCACACAAAGAAGGACCAGCGCCGCAAGAGCCATCGGAGCTGTGGATCCCCGTAGTGGATCCCAAGGCCAGAGCTGGCTGACTGGTTACCAGCAGGAGCTGAAGTGGGCCTCCATTCATTCCTCTCCAAACAAGGCCGGGAAGGGACGGAATGGAGAGGAAAGCAGTCCCTCCCACTCAATTAGAGCAATTAGCTCACAGGCCGTGCAGGGGCCAGGTCTGGCTGAATAGGATCCCCCTGCCCCACCGTTTGTTATCCGAGCTGAGCTCACACAAATTAATGAGGAGAGGGAATGAGTAAAGCCAAGGGCTGTTGCTGGCAAACACTCTGGGGGCCTCGTCCCTTCCTCCAGTAAGAACAGCCCCAGATTACCCCCAACAATAAAACCTGTTAACTTATACAACTTTGCTTAAGAAACAAGCCTGATGGGACGTTGGCAGACTTCCCTGCTGCCAACCGAGAACTATTGTGGGCAGCCTCGGGCTTCTCAGGACTTAAGCGCATGATGGAATGGTAAACGAGGGAGCAGACTGTTTATTCCAGCAGCCAGATTGTCTCTGGCCGTAAAGTTCTGTGTTTGGAAAGTTTTTTTCCTCCCCTGTATATTACCAAAAAAAAGGGAGGAGAAAAGGGTGAGCAAAGATTATGTTTTGTTATTTTTAATTCAAGCTGCTCAATAAAAGCATCGACCTTCCTGATTTCAAGTGGACTTTGCTAATACATAAGCCCATTTCAGCACTGCAGAAAGAGGAAGGGGAGGAGGAGGCTAGTCAGAGCTGGGGAGGTGGGTGTTAATAAAATAAATTCTAAGGAATTAGGTTTTAACTAGTTTGGAATTTGAGTTGCAAAATTAGGCACATGTCAAATTTTGATCGAACATTTATGGCTCTTTACAAATAAGTACACACTTTTGAAGATTAGATTTTATGTGTGGGCCTTAAAAAAGCTGAGATGGTATCTATACTTATAAACCAGTTTGAATTTTCTTTATTTGGCTTAACGTTAGTCAAAACAAGTGGTGGATTCCTAGTCAGTAGCTACTGAGTAAGCAGTTGTTAAATCAAAAGGATCTTTTGCTTTCTTTTCCCCAAACCCTTCTGACACAGGTCCAAACAGCCTGGATTTGCAATTCACCTTGAAAATGGAGCAAAGAAACTCCAAGTGAAGTCAGACCTACCACACGCCCAGCAATACTGCTCAAATCTGGGATTCTTCCCACACGCACCACCACAACAGATAAAACTGGTGAAGGCTAGTGTCCTATTAAGTGAGGAAAGTGAGACCAGACCATCCTCCTCTGCCTAGAGCAGAGTTATGCTTTTTAACAAGGAGGGCAGCTCAGGGCTGTGACTCCTCTCCGTGGGAAGAGCTTCCCCACAAGTAACAGAAAGAGGGGCTCCCTGCATGGTATCCAAAGGTCTCCTGGAACTAAAATGAAGCAGTTTCTAGAAGCTGCTGTTTCACCTGAATTTCTTGGTCCCTACTTGCCCATACCATGAAACCCGGGTTGCCTGAAAGCACTTATATGAAAGGGAGAATAAAAAAAAAGACCCTAAAATGTACAGTGGAACTTAATGATATTATAGCCAAATAAATTAAATAGCTTACAGCAAACAAAAACAAGTTGTCTTGAAACAATATCAGCCTCACTTGGTAATAAGGCCCCAATATTCCTAGGCCTGGTCTAGTGCTCAAAATGTGGAAAACCAAACAACTAAAGAGTTGGGTGATTTGAACATCAAAACCACTCCCCTTTATAGACCCAGTCCTGAGTGCCCATCATTTGTGCAATGCATCTTACAACCTTTCTTCTTTTACTCCTCATAACCTACAAAGTGAGAAAAGCTATCCTCATTTTTCAGAGGAAGCAACTGAATCTCAGAGAGGTTAAGTAACTTCCCAAAAGTCACACAGGGGGAGAGACATAATTGAAATTTAAACAGAATTCATATTTATGTTTTTTTAGACAGTCTTGCTCTGTTACCCTGTTAGAGTGCAGTGGTGTCATCAGAGTTCACAGCTACCTCAAACTCCTGGGTTCAAGCAATCCTCCTGCCTCAGCCTCCTGAGTAGCTAGGACTACAGGTGGGAGCCATGATGCTCAACTAATTTGTTTTTCTATTTTTAGTAGAGACGGGGTCTCGCTCTTGCTCAAGCTGTTCTCGAACTCCTAAGCTCAAGCAATCCTCCCACCTCAACCTCCCAGAGTTCTAGGATTACAGGTATGAGCCACCACACCCAGCCTCGTATTTTATTTTCTTATTTCTATCTTCCACAATCTAACATCCCGGAATTGGTCCGTAAGGACAGATCAATCATTCCAAAGTCTAAACTGCAAATTTCAACTCATCACCACATAGAGACCTGGATTCAAGATGTTTAAAGAAATGAGAGTTATTCCTGAAAAGGCCAAGGAGAACCTTGGAGGTGGTTCTGAAGGCAGTGCATCAGAAACCAGTGCCAGGATTTCTGTTAATACATATCATGGTTTCAAGTGGGTCACAATTCTCCCTCTCTATGTCCTTCTACTTCCTCTAGGAACAGTGATATCAGCAACCTACCTGCCTCTATTAAATGTGTATTTGTTCTAACTACTGAAATAACTTTAAGTTCTTCAAGAAAAAACATCCAAACAAATCACCATTCTTACTGCATAACCGTGTTGTAGTGATCAGGACTGTTCCCATTCATTCTTATTTTCCTCCTTCCAGGCAATATGGTAGAATTTGAACTTGGGTGGAGCCATGTGTCCTGCCTCTGCAGTGCAAAAGGTGATAAGTGTCTCTTCTGAGCAGGAGACTTAAGAGCCAGCATGATTCATCACATCCTTTCCCCTTATGGCAATGATATGAGAGAACATGTTGAAGTTGAGCCTCCAACAGCTTACATCCTGAGTGACTATGATGAGCAGAGTCTCTCTGTGCACCCACAATGGAAATGCCACATATGCAGCATGAGCATAAAGTCAGAGATGTCTGGGGTAGTTTGTTACTGTGGCATAACTTAGTCCTCCTGACAGACACAAGTCCCACTGAAGGCCTATTGCTGGAGAGTAGCAACAAGGGGAAGTAGGCTAGAAAGTAACAAAATCAAATGAAGAAAATCCATTCATTTGAGAAATATTTATTAAAGTGTCTATTTTTGTAACATTGTGTGCTAGTATGCTAGAGATACATTGTTCTTCCTAAACTGGGAAATATAAAAGGGGATTTTCTATTAGAATAATAAGCAGTGTTCTTTCAAGGATCTGATTTGAAATTGTAAAAATATTTGCTTTTGGCAGATATGTCTAATTACCAAAATCTATTTGTTGTCTACAGAAAAAAAAAAATCCCCCCAAAATTATCTACAAATCTGCCTCTCAAGTGAATCTGCTTAGACATTTCCATTCTCTTTAAATGTCTGCAGTTATTCATTTGTAAAAGGATGGCTAACTACACCTAAAAGAGAGAAGGCTTCAATCTAGATGTATAAAACGTTCCAGACGGTGAGCATTTTTATAGACTTTTGCTAAATGCTAATATTAAAGATCAGGATTTAAAAAAAAATAGATTCCCCCTCCCCATGGGGAATTCCCCATGGGGAATTAATCTTTATTATCACTTAGAGCCAAATAAATAAATAAGCAAACTTGTGGTTTCCTCATTAAATAGAGTTTACATAAACTTCAGTTTTGTTTGTGAGAAAAACAATTGTCCATTGTATTGCGTTCACCCTACACACAGCTTTATTCTCCTTTTCATCTCCTATGGGCTTTATTTCCCAGTGCCAGTGAGGTTTTCACATTGCTAGGCAGTGGCTGGCATTCCATCATAAATAACCTAACAGTATGCAGTGTAAAATCATAGGAAAAGCATTTTTAGGAGAGTTGGCAAAAAAAAAAAAAAATGTTATGTGAGAAAATGTCAAATTCCACAGTCTCATGGCTATTTTTTCAATTATTTTCAATTTTTATAATTATTTATGAAATTTATTTGCCTTAATTGAGCCTTTTCATATATTGGATAGAAATCCATGTTTTTAAATATAAATGTATATTTACATATGTGTGTGTGTGTATACAGGCAGGAGATATTTAAAAGCCAAGTTGAAGAGCATGTGGTGTTGGTGGCAAGTCTCAGGACAAAGTTAGAGAAACACTGCAGAGTGGTCAGAAGAGCACTGTGTTGGGAACAGCCCCAGCTCAGCTACTCCCAATCCCTGTCCTCTGAGCGAATCCCTTCACTTCGCTGGGCTTCTGTGATCTCACTTACGGAGCAAGGAGATCACGCCAGATGCTCTCAAATGCCCCTTCTTGCTTGACCATCCACAGATCCACTCCTGAAGCTGCTTCCAGTTTATAAATGTTATGCGGTAAATTGAAAGTCTGTGTGGCTAGGATTCTAAGTGGGTAGAAATATGTTAGCCAACAGCAAAAAGGGAAAACTCAAATGTGAAAAAAGTTATGATATCAGAATGGTAGAATTGCTGAAGACTTTTCTTCTTTTTTTCCCAAATTTACTTAATGTTATCACTCTATTATTTTTATAATTTTATAAATCAATACAAATTAAATGAATAGAACAGTCTGTGCAGAGGGCAGTGTTAATAATTACCCTGAGAGGATAGCAACACATGAATACAAAAAAACCCTTCCTTATATTTACAGGCACACAACATATTTACTACACACCAAATCCATGTGATTATCAATTCTAATTTTTCAATGGCAAAATTCTCTAAAGCAACACATTTTATTTGTCTGAAGATGTCAAATAAACTTGTTTGACAAACACTTTTGTTATTCAATTGTCTGCTGTGGCATCACACACACTATAATAAATGTCTAATGTCACCCTATCTAACCTCGTCCACTTATGCACATATACTTGTAGATATGACAAAGTTGGCATTCTCAGGTTAATACTTATGACAAAGGTCATAAAAATCATATTAAGCGTCGGTGCCCAGGGAATTTGGGTCTCTCTCTGTTACCTTATTCTCTCCCACTGTCCAAGTTTTGACAACATAATGCGATTACATAATAACTCAGGGCAGGAAGTAAATTAGACACCATACCGGAAACCCAGGTGAGGCCCCCATGGAGTTAGTTATCCTGCCTGCATGTGATGTCGAGCAAGAAACACACATTCAAGCATTTTAGAGCCCTGAAAATTCCCCCTCACTTCCCTACCCCACTCCCACCCAACCAAAAGCAGTCTTTTCTCTCGGAGAGATGATGCTACAGAGAAAATGGTATTTTCTCCTTATCATTATACACTGATAGTAACACTGAATTGTTTTAATCAACAAAAAAACTTTTTAGTCATCAGAGCCAAAAGTCAGCAACCTCCTTCTCAGTGTATTCTCATTGTCTCAAAATAATCCCCAAGAGTGCCTTTTGGACCCCTGGCTATAAGAAGTCAAGGTTTTAAACCATCTTTCCTTCACAATATTTGAAGTTTTCACTTGAATTCTACATTCCACAAACCAGGAGCTCCCCAGTAAAACAGGCTCTAAAACCAGTGGCTCTAAAACCCTTACCTGCAGGATCTAAAATCTGGTTACTGCAAACACTTCTCTGAGTTTCACAAAGAAAGAAAAGTCAACTGACATGCCCCCGGCCCCCTCCACAGTTTGACTTCCGTGTTGACATGCGTTCTCCTACCTCAGCAAAATAAAAATGCACAGAGCAGAAGGCCGGTGGGAAACCTTGGCAACAACCAAAAGAGTGAGACACCCATTTCAGCAGCATTTTCCCTGCTCGTGAGCTTCAATCTTTCATCTCATTCTCATTGTGAAGGGGGTTTCTGTTTTCTCCTCCAGCTAGTGGTATAACTTTTATAATAGACAAACAAACACATTTTTTTAAATCCCTGGTCTTGTCACATTTTAGAAAATCCTTGTCCATCTAAGACTGGAAGATCCTTAAAGAAGACAGGGAACTGTGAAGGGAGGAAATAATTGAAACAAAAAAATGCCTGAGAATCACTGTATTGCCCAACGTATCACAGTGGTTACTTACCTGGACTTACTGCCAAGATGCCTGGGTTCTAATCTCAGCTCCACCACTTACCAGCTTATAATCTTGAGCAATTTATTTCATCTTTCCATGTCTGGGGCTTTTCACCTGGGTAATGGGAATAATAATAGTGCCTTCTTCATTGGAGTACTTCTGATAGTACCTGGTACATGGTAACTGCTGCATCTTAACTATTTATCATTGCTGCCAGTCAGCCATTGCATGTCTTTGGATAAGTAATCACTTCACCTCCTTGAGTCTCCATGTACAAAATGAACTTAGTAAGATCCTAACCCACCCAATTTACCTCACAGCATTGTTGAAAAGATCAAATAACCCAAATGATATGAAAAATTCTTTGTGATAGAAAAACACTTCATAATACTATCTGTGATACATTGCTTTTTAGTATAGTAACATTATATCTCAGTTAATTAAAACTGAGTCCTTTGTTTTAAAGAAATTAAAAAGAAAAAGATACCAATCCTGGTTTGGCCAGAAACTCCATCACAGGCCAAGTGGAGGAGAAGACTTGAAGGGGAATGTGCCAGCCCAGTTTTCACTTCCAACAGTACTTCACTCCCACTCTCTGGAATGAACTGGGGGAATAGGCTGATAAATAAATCTGCATCACTATGGCTCTAGGCAAGTCCCTTGTGTTTGCTCTGAGTGGCGAGATCATATACTTTCTGGTCAATTCTGTCTTACTACAAGAGTACTCTGAAATCAAAAATGTTTTGGGCCCTGCTAGTAATTGCTAGGCAATGCAAATTCTGACCCCAAATTCTGACTGTGATGGGAGATTGGCAGATGCTGCTTCCAGAACTGCCCAGTCCCAATAGCTGGGTAGGCGAGATAGTGTTGGACTTTGGGTCTCACGCAGGCAAGCCACCAGCTCACACTGGATATTGGTTGGACTGAACTTCTGAATTGAAATGACCAGTCGTGCTGGTGCCAGGCAAACAACAACCAGATGCCAAATGAATCAACTCCATCGACACTCCTCGCCTACGCATCTTCCACTTTTTATTCTGCCAGCGCGATGCCTTGCTGATACCCACCCTTGACGGTACAACTGTTTGTCTTCTCTACACCGTCCCCTCCATCTCTGCCTCTCTACTATACTGTGTCCTGGGCTATCCATCTCATTTTCACTCACATCAGAACCCACTTCTGTTTCCAAACCATTCATATGGTGTTTAATAATCAGAGTTTTCCCCTCTTGTAAAAGACTCATCCCCCCTCTCTTTTTTTTAAATTTGCCATGCATAGAAGGATAATTTTATTATTACATATTTATGGAAATAATAATAACTAACATTTATTAAGTTTATTCTGAGCTGGCACTGGTCTCAGTACTTTGCATAAATTATCTCACTTAATCACAAAACCAGTCTATGAGGTAAAGACTATTATTATTCCCTTTTGTAGATGAATAGACTAGAGCATACAGACATGCTGAAGGCCATACACCATTCATGTGGGACATCTAGACACTGGTAGAATCACGATATGAGCATAGGAAGTCTGATTCACAGAGCCCCAGATTTTTGAGGAAAATACAATATACTATAAGATACTCACATGGGGACTTGTGTCTTCACAATTATACACCCCATTGTAATTTCATTTCACACTGGCTTCCCTGGAGATGGTGACTCAGGTAGATTTGTCTTAGATCCTCTCAAGGAACATAAGAAAGGACCACTTTAAGGCTCTTTGAGCTGTATAGCACAGGCTCTTGGTTTAACCCCAACAATCATTTTCACACATGTCACTATGTGTAACTATATGAATATTCTTCCTTGCTGTGTACAAACTTCCAGAAACATAACTGGACCTTCCAAGTGGATGTCATATTTTTGCCCATCGGAATGTAGTCGATAAATGGTCAAGAATGTGTTGTACCCCCTGGAGATCCAGTGGGGAAGACGGCACTCACGGACCCTGTCCAGATGGAGAGTATTACAATCTAGTAGAGAAGACAGACACTGACATCGAGCAAATGACTGTAAATAATCAGGGGAACAATGACAAGAAAGGAAAGTGCTCTGAAGAAAAATACAGGATGCTTTTGAGAAAATGGAGGGAGAGGGAGAGGTAGCTAATTTCCTTTAAACCCATGGCATCCTTCTTGGAATTTGAACTGAATGCTTTCAAAATTGCCCCAAATCCTGAAATCACTTAATAAATATTTCTGAATTAATATCCTAGACAAGGGAAATGAGGTAATGCTTGCAAACCAGAGAAACACGTGGCAGTTTCTTTATACTCCCAACGTTGGGAGAAAGTTGAACGGAGCTCGAACGGAGAATGACAAGAAATGCAGGGCACACTTTGCTGTGGTTACAGCCCTCGCCACACTAGCCGGATTGTTTTGGGCCTCACTTTCATGAGGCTTAATACAATCAGGAAGGGCTTAGACGTCCAGCCAGGATAAATACCCCACCAGGAGCCTGATCAAGGAGAGAACCAAAAACCAACGGGCCTGGGCTCCCTTGCAGTGCCCAGACACACATGTGGGCGGCTCCCCCAGCCAATAATGCTGCCCCCTCTGGCGGCTCCCCACTCCCACCAATCAACACATTCTTAAAGTAGCCTGGGGCTGCAGAAGCTCATAATCAGACCTGGGTTGGATTGCAAACATCTCTATACTGCCAGTGCTGGCTAATGTGATTAGGCACAGAGCATTAGCCAAATAAAAGGGATGGGGAACAAGGAGCCAGAAAGACAAGGAGCCGGAGAGAAGAAAAGGAGAGTGCAGTCTGCACAAGAAGGGGAAGGAAGTGGAGAAAGGCCTTGTGTCACCCCCAAAGAGAGGAAATTAAAAGTCAAAGGAGCACAAACCTAAATAATTTATTGCTTAGGCAAACGGCCGGTAAGGCAGTCAACAAATATTGAGCACCTAGTATGTGCAAGAGTTCCCTTGCCCTCAGCCGGCTCACAGCCTACTGGAAGGCAGACTCAAAACAAATGCCACAGACTCCCATGCTTAAGGCATCCACCAAGACGGTACACACTTTCATAATAGATTTTTTGGAAGAGAGAATGAATGAATGAATATAAATAAACAAATGACTACCATACTTTCGGGTTAATGTGAAAACTTGGCTAGACTATGGTGCCCAATTGTTTGGTCAAACACTAGTCTAGATGTTGCTGTGAAGGTATTATATTTAGATGAAATTAACATTTAAATCAGTAGACCTTGAATACAGCAGAGTACCTTTCATTACATCCAACCAGTTGAAGGCCTTAAGAGCACAAAATGAGGTTTCCTAAAGAAGAAGGAATTCTGCCTCAAGACTGCAACACTGAAATCCTACCTGAGTTTCCAGGCTGCTGGCCAGCCCTACAAATTTTGAACTTGCTAATCCATATAACTGTGTGAGCCAATTCCTTAAACTATCTACATATCACTTAAAATCAAGGTGTCATATAGCATACCTATTTAATAGTATATATATATACACACAATATATATATGTAGGTGACATATATAGGACGTGTGTATATATCCTATTGGTTCTATTTCTCTAAAGAATCCTGTCTAACACTTCCATTAAATATGCCCACTGATTGGAAGGCAGGCCAGAATTCCAACAATGTTAAAACGTACAAAACTTGTGCTTCTTAGAATTCAGGAGATAAGGTCATTGCAATTAGTTTAACAATCGCCAGCGTACTGAGGATTGCCAAGAAGACACAGAGGGTGCCAAGGGAGTGAGCGCAGAAAGACCCGCATGAACCTGGGGGCATCAGAGTGCCAGGAGGGCAGGTATGTGAAGCGTGAGGAGGCAGCACCAGCCAGAAGACAAGACAGGCTCAAGTGGCAGAAAAGAAAGGAAGTATTCTGGCAAAGTGCAAGGAACCCGCGTGTGCTGTCCAAGACTCCCTCCCACCACTCAAAGCCATGACCAAGTCACACTGCCCCAAAACACAGACTCCTGGATGTGGCCCACCAGCCCCGTCTCCGGGCATGGGGCGAGCAGAGCTTCTCCCCAGTGGGCCAAGGCCTCCAGCGTTTCCATCCGAGAAGGAAGGCTGGGAGCCCACACCCCACTTGCACAATCCCAAAAGGGTTAATTTTCAACTTCCCCCTTTCCCCCCACCCTGTAAGTAGTGGCAATCTATTCTAATCATTTCCATTTCTATTCCTCTTTAATTCTCCCCTTGCCCTCTTTGTTTTCGTGACCTGTGGGAACCTGAACTCCAGCTGGAGGTAGAGTCTGCCTTTATACTTACAGCAGATATTTAAGCAATTATCCTGTCACTGGGCCTTGCCTCGCCTCCTCCATATGGGTCGCTCCCAAGCAAGGCATTTGGTTTCTCCTTTGTTCCTGGCACACAGAGTAAAATTGTTCCAGAAAGCCCATGCCCTTGAGCGACGGGGCTGGGAGGATGGTGGTAAACTCAGCTAGGGGTCTTCAATGTCAAAAAGGAGGCAGGGAATGGTGATCTGGCTGCTGCCAGGCTCCTGGGCTCTGCCCACCCCATGCTGGACGCGCCGTCTCCTTCCAGCAGCACAGTCTGGGACAGGACTCCTGTCTGCTCCCCGCAGCAGAAGCCCAGGTGGAGGGAAAGAACAGGGCTGTGATGACCTGATAAGTTCCACCTGCTGCCCTGACGCTGCAGGTACACACTCTCCTCCAGACCTCCCCCCACCCAGCAGTGGGAGCCGGGGTCAGACAGCTGAAGAAAAAGCAAGTATAGCCCCATCAGCTTTGTGGGGACCTGAATGCACCACCTCAAAGAGGGTGTTCACAAAGAACCTCTGGTATTTGTTTCCTGTGGCTGGGGGGCTTAAAACAATGTAAGTTTATTCTTTCACAGTTTGGTAGCCAGAAACCCAAAACTAGTAAGACCAGGCTGAAATCAAGGTGTCAGCAGGGCCACACTGCATTTGGGGGCTCCAGGAGAGAATCTGTTCTTGGATTCTTTCAGTGGTGGCCAGCATTCCTTGGCTTGCGGCAGCATCACTCCAATCTCTGCCTCCTTTGTCATATTGCCTTTTCCTGAGTGTGTCAAATCATGCTCTGCCTCACTCTTATAAGGACACTTGTGATTACATTTAGGGCCCACCTAGATAATCCAGGATCTTCTCCTCATCTCAAAATCCTTAATGTAATCCCATCTGCAAAGACTTTGCATATGAGGTAATAGTCACAGGTTCTAGGAATTAGGACCTGGTAGTATCTTTGGAGAAGACCATTGTTCAGCCTACTGTACCTTCTTACAGCAATCTTATGCCCACTATCACAGAGTGAGAGGTGGGCTTAAGAGGGAGGATGGAATGGACTTCTCTCCCAAGTTCCTAGGTGTTAAGGGTCTTACCAGATGAGCATGGGGCCAGCTCCTCCAGAGAGTGGAGTGGTTGACCACCCTCTTGTCAAAAACACTATGTAGAATTAGGTCATGAAAAGAGGTCTAAGCTAAATCTTATATCAAAACATTTGCTAACAAAGTAGCATAGAAAAAAATGTGGCTTTGAATAAGTTAACCCGATGTCTCTAAGCTTCAGTTCCCAAATCTATAAAATGGGCACAATAATCTCTACGTAGTTCAGTGAGGGTCATAAGGATTTATCTAGTATTTACCACGTGCCAGATATTGTAGTCAGCACGTTCCAAGTATTAATCCTCACAGAGATTTATAAGATAAAATGAGTAAATTAAGACTCAGAGAAGTTAAATAATATGCCCCTGGTCATACAGCTTAAAGTAACTCACAGAACCTTACTTTGTAGCCAGATCCATGTGACTCCAATTCATAAGCCAATTAGTCCAAAAAGAACTTAACTCTGGCTCTCATCCCTGATTGCACTGTAGAATCACCTGGAGAGTTTAAAATATGTAGAGAGTTTAAAATAGGTAGAAAACACCTGGCCAATTGAAGCAGAGTTTCTGGAGGAGGGGCCCGGGCATTTGTTAAAAGCTTCCCAGATGACCATCGTGCAGCCAAGCTGAGCACCTATAGTATTTGGGTTAAGTAGGCATTCCTGGTCCCCACTTGTCCTCATGCGGGGTGAGGGCAGGCCTTCCTCCCTCTGCATGCTCTCTGACTCCAACCGCACATCCTCAGTCAGCCCCTCTGATAGCCCAATCCCTGACCTAACAAGGAACAGAGACCTTCCCTACTGGGCAAAGAATGCCCTCAGTTACTCATTCATTGAATGAGTACAAACTCCAAGTAGATTCCTTTCCAGCCCCTGCAACGGTACCTGGCTCTTAGTAGGCATTCAGTGAGTCTCATTATTTCATTCAGTGTCTACTGTAGGTCAGGTAGTTATAGAGGTCTCTTTGTGACACACCCCTTAGACATGTTTCCTTTCCAACTTTGTCAAATTTCCTCTGTCCCACGAGGACAGGTCCCCTGACTCCTATCACCTTCATTCCCCTTGTGTGGGCCTGTCCCTGCTTGCCTATTTCCTGCCTTGACACTTGTGGTAGCCTGAAACGTGGACCCCAGAAGATATCCACATCCCAATCCCAGCAATCTGTGAATGTTACCTTATTTGGAGAAAGTCTTCACAGATGTGATTAAGTTAAGAATCTCGAGATAAGAACGGTATCCTGGATTATCTGGGTGGATCCAAAATGCCACGACATGTCCTTATAAGGAAGAGGCAGAAGAAAAGGAGGCAACATGACCATAAGGCAGAGAATGACGTCGTGGTGCAGCCACCAGCCACGAAATGCCCGCAGCCACCAGAAGCTGGAAGAGGCAAGCTTTGTTCTAGGGAACAAATTCTTCCCTAGACCCTCCAAAGGGAGTGTGGTCCCCAGGACAGCCTGATTTGGGCCCAGTGATACTGATTTCAAACTTCTGGCCTCCAGAACTGTAAGGGGATAAGATCTGTTGTTGCTAAGTTGTTACAGCAGCCACAGGAAACTAATACACTATTTATTCTGATTTTTACCTGTGCCCACTTCAGGTTTAACCACTTCCTGGGCATGCCAAGCCTGACCCCCAAGACCTGGTTTACCCCATGCCAGGTTATTGCCCCACATCATCATTCCAGAGGGTTTTTTTTATCTCCTTCTGACTCCTGGGAGCAAGGGCCTGGATCTCCCTGCTAGGGCAAATTCAGATTGCCAGACACCAAGTTCAGAGTTTCTAGGACAAGACCCTGGGTGAAGAGAAATAGAATACAAGGCTGACCCTAAAGGGCCATAAAAAGGAAACAAACAAACAGGCTGGTCCCACCAGGGACAGCCCAGAGGCTATCCATGCACTGGAGAGTACTTAAGAGCAGAGACACAGAAACAGAACAAGCCTGGAAACAAACTAAAGTAGAAAGCAGAACCTCATGTCCCCACCCCCACTTCTCCTCTTCATGTCACCTTTCCCTGCAGTGACAGTGCCTCACATGTATAGTGTACTTGGTGCTTTTGCAAAAGATTTCTACGTGCATCACTTTATTTGAGATCCACCCTATGAGGTAGGTGGGAGTGTCATTGTCCTATTCTACACCAAAGGTTAGAAGACTAAACTGAGGTTTGATACTCTGGGGAGTGAATGCAGCAATCAGTCTAACACAACAGCAGGTCTCCTTACCCTGCATCCAGGGCTTTGCCCACTCCCCTGCACCTTTTGACTCTCTGCCTTCAAGGCTCACATGTAAGAGGTACAAGTACAGATGGTTAGCAGACCAGTCAGGCCAACCAACAGCTCACTCTTCTATAGAACACTGCATGCATTAACTCACTTCATCCTCACAACAGCCCTATGAGGCAGGTACTATTTATTGCTCTTATTTTATTTTATTTTATTTTTTGAGACAGGGTCTTGCTCTGTCACCCAGGCTGGAATGCAGTGGTACAATCATAGCTCATTGCAGCCACAAACTCCTGGGCTCAAGCAATCTTCCTGCCTCAGCCACCCAAGTTGCTGGTATTATGGGCTTATGCCACTGTACCCAGCCATTGTCCTCATTTTATAAACGAGGGAACTAAGGCACAAGGAAATTTAGCAATTTGTCCAGGGTTTAATGTCTAGTATGTGGAAGAGCCAGGATTTGAACCTATACAACTTGGCCCCAGAGTCTGTGCTCTTAACCCAAAGGGAGTCAATTTAGTACTACCAGAACTTTTCTCTTAGAGCTGGAACTTCCCAAAATATATTATAAACTAACAATGTTCTTCAAAAGGAAGAACCAAAGTCAAAATGCAACTAAATTAGCCCTTTAGAATGAAAGTGCTAATGCTCTGAAATTCCTATTGGAGGTTCTTTCCACCAGATGTGTCCATTCATAATGTGGTCATCATTAGCCACATGTGTTTGGGGGGTGTGTGAGAGAGAGAGAGAGCTCATGCACCATGAGATGAGTGGCAGATCCTCCAGATGGTCCACCAGAAACCTCACTTGGGGCTCTCCCAGTGCTTCTGCTCCATCAAAGGGACTTTGAGTTTGGAGTTTGAGTAAATTAACAACATCCCTGTTCTTTATTTATCTCCCTTCTGACTGTGATAAATAGCCCTGGGGAATCCTTCCTATTTCTGGGTTGAGAAAAAAATGAAACATCTCTGCCTACATTTCACACTAGTATGGTTAGTAGGGTATTTATTATAAGCTAGCTGTACTCTAGTGTTACAGTACGTGTTCTTCATCTCCCAAAACTAACAAGTGTGCTCATCGCCATCCTCCCAAAGCCTTACTAATTACCTTAACCAGATGAGGCGTGAAGCCAATGGTGTGTAGGAATAACTGAACCTTCCCTATAAGAACTAACAGTCTAACCTACATGCTCAATGCATTCAGCCTACAGATAAGAATGAGCTGACACTGGTTGAAAGACGGGTTTGGAGAGATCTTCCAGTCTAATCTCTTTCTCATACAGAAGGGAAACTGAGGTCCAGAGATGAGAAATGACCTGTCTAGGATTACACAGCAACATAACAACAGTGCCTGCCTGCATTGGCACACTAGGTAACTTTGATGGAACTTCCAGAAACGCTGAGAAATGGACAACCAGAAAAGCTGGGCAGTACAAAAACATTTTCTGGCATTGGAGATGTTCCTAGGTAGGGAAGAATTGCAGGACCAAGACTGAGAGGATAAAAAGAGAAAGTCTACATTTTAGGCTACTTCTTCCCCAGAATCTAGGGGTTCAGCCAACTCCAGTAGAGGTGGCTGAGAGGAATAAAAACTTAAAAGACCTTTTGACAGACTATCTTGTCAATAAGGAAAAAATTATATTCAGTACTGGCCAAGATACAGGGGTTGATAAACTGCCGAGCTTTGGGTTGGAATGTGAAAGGGATATAAGCTGAACCTAGGATTCAAGGTTGAATCAAAAGGAGACCAGTCCTCACTGGTGCTAAAATTCAGGTTTGAACCACCCATTCCTGATTATATTGAGGTGATCTTGAATCTCTAAGGAACCCTAAATTCCAGTAAGATATAAATTAAATCCTCTCTAGAGGAAGATAACTTTATGCTAAGCTTTAAATTATCTCTAATTTTTAAAATATAGAATACCTAGTGCTCAATCAAAAGTATAACCAGGCACAGAGAAGGACCCAGATAACAGAGTTATCAGGCATAGACTTCAAAATATGCCTAACATATTCAAGGAATTTAAAATCAAGATGGAAAATTCTGACAATCAACTGGAAACTATTTTAAAAAGAAGCAAATAAAAACTGCAAAACTAAAATATACAATAGCTATAATTTAAAAATTAATGAATGGTTTTAAGAATGGATTAAATGCAACTGAAATATTAATTGGTGAATAAAAATATAGGTTAAAAGAAAATGTCCAGAACAAAGCACTATAAGATAAAGTGATAGAAAATAGAGAAAAGAACATATGAGATAAATCAAGATTTATTGCAAGGGAAGAAAAGGCATAAGTAATATAATTGTTATCATAGAAGAAAAGGAAAAAGTAGAGGAAGAGCATTTTCAATTTAATTTTTGACTTAAGAGCATTTTCCAAAACTGATAAAAGACAAATAGGCACAAATTCAAGAAGCATTTACTAAGAATCTCAAGCAGGATAAATTTTTTTAATCTTACCTACACATAAGAAAAAAATTAACAATTAACAAAAAAGGGGGTGCTTTAAAATAAAAAACAGAAAAATTATAGAAACAACAATAGAACTCAGATCTCACTTGTCATCAGGGGTAGCACAAACCTAACAACAATGTAACAGTATCATAAAAGTGCTGAGAAGATAACTGTCATCCTACAGTCCCATACCCAGCTAAAATATCCTTCAAAAAATATCAGTGAAATCAAGATATTTTTCACGTAACAAAAACTGAGAGAATTTGTCAGCAGACCTGAATTAAAGGAAATGTTTATAAGCAGAAGAAAAATGATTCCAGATGGAAGCTTAAAGATGCAATAAGACATGAAGAACAACAGAAAGGGTAAACAAGTGGGTAAGGTAAGTGAATAGTTACCATATAAAGTATTAATAATATTGTTTTATAACATTTAAAATATCCATCAATTAAAATTTATGGTCATAGCAGCATATAAATTGAAAGGGGGCAAATATAAAGTGTTCTAGGGCCTTGCTTTATCTAGTAAGTGATGAAAGTTCTAATTTATTTTATACTTGTTATATTAAGGATATACATGTAAATTTTTTGAGTAACCACCATAACTTCCACCAAAAATATATCTATAGCAGTCACAAAAAATATAATAACTAGCAAGCCAATAGAGATAGAAAATTAAATCAAGAAATAATAAATCCAAAAGAAAGCAAAAAAAGGGAGAAAATGAAAATCCCACAGGTGAGACAAACAGAGAGCAAACAATAAGAGTGTAGATTTAAACTCAAATATATCCATAAATACATTTTAAAAATGAGCGATTAAAAGAAAAAGATTATCAGACTGGATAAAAACTCAAAATGCAAAAATGGATGCTGCCCAAAAGGGACACTCATTGAATATAATCATATAAAAAGACTGAAAAGAAAAGATGGGAAAAGCTATACTGTGCAAATACTAACTAAAATAGAGTTGACAAAGCCAATATCAAACAAATAGAATTTAAGGCTAAAACCATTCATTGAAATAAAGAAGGATACTTCCCAATGATAAAAAATATATATATTCAATTGACCAGGAGAGTATATCTTCTAAATTTATATGCAGATCTTAATATAGCCAGTCACCTCTGGGCTAGGTCCCAAGCAATGAGAAATGAACGTTCTTGGCTCTATAGGATCATCTTAAATGAAGACAAGTAGAAGAAGAAGGGGAAGAAAAATGAAAAACCAGATGAGGAGAGTCGTGGAGATAGAGAGGAAAGAAAGTGGAGATTATAAAAGACCTGGAGGCCGGGCGCGGTGGCTCACACCTGTAATCCTAGCTCTCTGGGAGGCCGAGGCGGATTGTTTGAGCTCAGGAGTTCGAAACCAGCCTGAGCAAGAGCGAGACCCTGTCTCTACCATAAATATAAAGAAATTAATTGGCCAACTAAAAATATATAGAAAACATTAGCCGGGCATGGTGGCGCATGCCTGTAGTCCCAGCTACTTGGGAGGCTGAGGCAGCAGGATCGCTTGCTTGAGCCCAGGAGTTTGAGGTTGCTGTGAGCTAGGCTGACGCCACGGTACTCACTCTAGCCTGGGCAACAGAGTGAGACTCTGTCTCAAAAAAAAAAAAAAAGACCTGGATATGAAGAAAAACATCTAGGAAAAATGAAATAGGAGCGATAGAAAAAAGGAGAAAAAAAAGAAAGCAAAAACTGAAAGTAAAATTAAGACGTGTTGAGAGAGAAGTATTAAGTCATAGAGATTCCACAAACACTCTACTTCAAGGAAGCTCAGCTCTTCACACCCAGGGCCAGACCCTCCTGTGGTACAGAGTGATTCAACTGAACTTTGCATTCAATTTTTGAACCATTTTCCCCCAGATGGAAGTTGACTCCTGGGTGACCAGGCCAGGAAAGATTGGTAGCAAATACATGTCTGCTGTCCTCTATCTGCATTGAATGTTTGCCCTGCCTCATTGCACTTAAAAGTGGTTTGAAGATTGGGAGGCTTTTGTGGGGAGGGAGAGGAGTGGTGGGATAGAGGAGTTATCACTCATTAACAGTTTGGAAAATACTGGTGCCCAGGGCCTGTAGCTGTGAGAGCTCTGTTTAGCCCATTGACGTAGCATCTGTAGAAATTAGGAGATTTGGAGGAGTCATTACTTTATTCAGTCAGTAATGGTGGGCAAGACAGATATGAGCTACCCCAACAGAGCTGACATTCTAGTTGGAAAGAACTCAAAAAGTTGAACAAAATAATTACAACTTGTTACGAGATATCAGGACAAAGAATAGCTGAGGAGAGAGCCACCTCCAGAGAAGGTGGTCAGGGAAGATCTCTCTGAAGAGGTGACATCTTGACAAAGTGTAAAGGATAAGGAGCCAAAGATCGCTTTTATCAAGAAGGAAAAGCATGAGAGAGGTCGAAGGTGAGAAGGGAGCCCTCAGTGTGTTTGAGCGCTAAGATGAGGAGGTGCGGTGTGGGGGGCAGTCAGGGTGGAGATAGTGCAGAGCCATGGGCAGGAGTTTGGGTTTTCCTTGCCAGCCATAGAAAGCTTCCAGAAGGCTTTAGGTAGAGGAGTGACTTGATCCATTAAGCAACTGCAAAAGTCACAGCCCTGAAGGGCAGCTACAAGAAGAAGACTGTGAAACGCCAAGAACTTCCTGGCTAAGAGTCGCTGGCACCAGAGCCAGTAGGTGAGCAAGTCACAAGAGCCTCCCTGCTCAGAGGCTCCCACATCCCAGACTCCACTCCTCTGAAAAGGTCTTAGGGCATGGATGTTCCTTGGGGAGGGTGGGGCCTGGGCTAGGTGACTCAGAGGTCCTTCTTGGGGCTGTAATTACACTACTGGGGTTATTCCTAGCCCCAATGTTGTAACAGAAATTAATTTCTGAGCATTAGTTCTGCCCAAAGTAGGGCAACTAAGGCTTATCCGGTCAAAAGATACTACAGGGTTAAGCCAGGTAAACTATGAACCTCAACCAAGAAAACCAAATGCAAGCCAAGATTGAGCAGAGAGACAGAGGAGGTTTTGGTAATGGCATGATTTGGGGCCAACATTTCTCTAGTGTGGTCCATGACTCACCTGCATCAGAATCACCTGAAGGACTTGTTAAAAACGCAGATTCCTGATTTCATTCAAACTAGACCTGCTGAATCCACATGTGGCTTTGAGTTTGGAAGGGACCTTCTGCAGTAAATGCCTTCTTGCCTGTCAGATCATTAGCAAAATACACTGTAAGGATAGAAAACCCATTGATTATGTGCTGTTAGTTTTCCAGCCCTCCAACAGAACCCTGAGCATCCCTCTAATTTTAATGAGTTCCAATGTGAATTTATAGAACTATGAATATTTGAATCCACACATGCAACTTAATCTATTTTGCTTTAATATGAATTTGGTTGTTTCCTAACAGCTGTATTGAGGTATAATTGACATAGAATAAACTATATATTTAAAGAGCATAATATGAAAGTTTGACATAAAAATACATCCATGAAACCATCACCACAATCAAGATAATGAACACAGCCATCAACCACCAAGTCTCCTCACCCTCCCCTCCTTCACTGTATACCAGGCAACCCCACTGATCTATTGTCTATCACTAGAGATTAGTTTGCATTTTCTATTTTTTTTAATAAATGGAATCATACAGTATGTCCTTTTTTTTTTTTGGTCTGGCTCCTTTCATTCAGCATAATTATTTTGAGATCCATCCATGTTGTGTATGTCAATAGTTTATTTTTATTGCTGGGTAACATTCCATTGTATGGATATACCACAGTTTGTTTATCCATTCATCTGTTGATGGACATGTGAGTTGCTTGGAGTTTTGGGCAATTACAAATAAAGCTGCTACAAACATTCTTGGGTAAGTTATTACATAAACACATGCTCGCATTTCTCTTAGGTATATGCCTAATAGATGGGTCATCTGGTATGCTTAATTTTTAAAGAAATAGCCAAACTGTTTTAAAAAGTGGTTTACCATTTTACATTCCCACCAGCAGTATATGAGAGTTGCACCTGCCGCATGTCCTTGACAACACTTGGTATGATCAGTAATTTTTAGCTTAGACATTCCAGTAGACATACAATGATATCTCATGATTTTAATTTGCATTTCCTTTATGTTTTAGTTTACATTTTCCTTGAGCATTTTTTCACAGATTTATTGGTCATCAATATATCTATTGGGGCAAAATTTCTGTTTAAATTTTTACCCATGGTGGAGAGGGTTATTTTCTCATAATTGAGTTTTGAATTTCCTTATATGTCCTGGAGACAAGTCCTTTATCAGATATGCGATTTACAAATATTTACTCTCTGTGGCTTGTCTTTTCATCCACTTAACAGTAACTTTTGGAAAGCAGTAGTGCTTAATTTTGATTAAATCCAATTTTTCACTTTTTTTTCTTTTATGAATCAGGCTTTTGGTGTCATGTCTAAGAAATCTTTCCCTAATCCAAGGTCAAAAGGTGTCTTTCCATGTTTTCTTACTGGTTTTTTTCCAGGTTTTATGTTTAGGTCACCACTTGTTGAAAAGAATATTCTCTAGCCACTGCATTCATTGTCTTTGAACCTTTGTCAAAAATCAATTGACATACATGTACATGTGTTTGTTTCTCAACTCTACTCTGTTTCACTGATTTACTTGTTTATCTTTATGCTAATGCCACACTGTCTTGCTTACTGTAGCTCTATAATAAATCCTCCAATATTGTTCTTCTTTTTCAAAGTTGTTATGCTTATACTATGTCCTTTATATTTCCGTATGAATTTAAGAATCAACTTGTCAATTTCTATGAAAAAAGCCCATTGGGATCTGGATTAGATTTATAGATCATCTGGAGAGAATCTTAACAGTAGTGAAACTTTCTATCCATGAACACAGTTTCCTTCTCCAATTATTTGTAAACTCCTTAATTTCTTCCCTAATTTCTCTAAGTACTGTTTGGTAGCTTTTGGAATACAGGACTTGAATGACTTTTATCATATTTATGTATAGCGTTTCATGTTTTGATGCTATCACAAGTAGTATCTTTTATTTCAATTTCAGATTGTTCATTGCTAGCATATAAAAATGTAATTGAATTTTGTATCTTGATCTTTTATCCTGCAACTCTGTTAAATTCACTTATTAGTTCTAGTAGTGTTTTTGTTATTTTACCGGATTTTCTACATATACAATCATGCCATGCCCAAATAAAAAGAATTTTTCTTCTTCCTTTCTTCTGTGGAAGCTGTTCTTTTCTTTTCCTTGCCATATTGTACTGCTTAACCCTCCAACAGAATGTTGAATAGTTCTTAAATTTAGGAGAAAATCCATTCAGCCTGTTATAATTAAATGTGATGTTAGCTATAATGTCTTTCATAGATGCCCATTATTGTTAAGACATTTACTTTTATCCTTGCTTTTGCTGGGTGCTTAGAAAAGGAATGGAGTTGATATTGTCAAAATGTGTTGGATTTGTTTTGTTTTACATCTATTGAGATGATTGTTTCATTTTTAATTTTTCTTTTTTTTTTAAGACAGAGTCTTGCTCTATCAGCCTGGCTAGAATGCAGTGGTGTTATCATAGCTCACTCCAACCTCAAACTCCTGGGCTCAAGTGATCCTCCTGCCTCAGAGTAGTTGGGACTACAGGTGCCCGCCACTGCACCTGGCTAATTTTCTAAATTTTTCTAATTTTAGTAGAGACGGGGTCTTGCTATTGCTTCAGCTGGTCTTGAATTCCTGACCTTAAGCTATCTTCCCGCCTCTGTCTCCCAGAGTGCTAGGATTACAGGCATGAGCCACTGGGCTGGGCTTCATTTTAAAATTTTTAAATTTAAATTGTTAACTTGGTGTATTCCATTGTGTCAATTTTCGAATGCTAAATCAACATTGCATTCCTGAGATAAACACCACTTGGCCATTATCTTTTTTATAAACTGCTAGATTTGATTTGCTAAAATTTTGTTAAGAATTTTTCATCTATATATGATGAATACTGATTGAGTGTTTTATTTTCTTATCTTTGTCTTGATAGTTTTATTTTCTTATAATATCTTTGTCTGGTTTTGGAATCAGTGTAAATCTATGTTATAGATTGAGTTGAAAAATATTTTATTCTCTTCAATTTTCTGGAAAAGTTCATGTAGAACTGATATTATTTTTCTTCTTGAATGTTTGGTAAAATTTCCCCATGAAACCCTCTGGGCCTTGAGTTTTCTTTGTGGGAAGGGTTTTAACTACAAGTTCTGTTGTATCTTTCAATCTTTCAAGAAATTTGACTACGTTCCTGATATTAGTAATTTGTGTCTTCTCTTTCTTTTTTTTTTTTTTTCCTGGTCAGTATGGCTAGAGGTTTATCAGTTTTATTGGTCTTCTTAAATTATCAGTTTTTGACTTCTCTCTCTCTCTCTCTCTCTTTTATATTTTAAACTGAGTTCCATTGTGATGCTTATTATTCTTTTCTCCTCCTCTGAGTTTCATTTAAAATTTTTTTTTAATTTTTAAAAATTTCTCAAGGTGGAAGTTGAGGTCATTGGTTTGTAACTGTTTTTCTTTTCTGATATAGACATTTAGTGCTATAAATTTCCCATTAAATGCTACTTTAGCTGGGTCCCACAAGTCAGGATATATTATATTTTCATTTTTGCTCAATTCAAAATACTTTTTAATTTCCCTTTTGGTTACTTCTTTGACTCATGGGTATTTTTAAGCATGCTATTTAATCTCCAAATATTTGGGGGTTTTCAAAGTATCTTTCTGTTATTAAAATTCTAATTTACTTGCCTCATGGTTAAAAAACAGAATTATATCAAAATTATTGAGGCTTGTTTTATGATCCAGAATATGGTCTATCTTGGTTAAGGAGACATTCCACAGAAATCTAAAAAGAATGTGTATTCTGCTGTTGTTGGGTACTGTGATCTATAAATGTCAATTAGAACAAGTTGGTTTATAGTGTTGTCCAAGTCTCCTATATCCTTACTGATTTTCTGTCTACTTGTTCTATCAAGTACTGGAAGAAGGATGACGTTTCTGACTATAATTGTGTATTTAGCTACTTCTTTCAGCTCCCTCAGTTTTTGCTTCTTATATGTTTAGTATTGTAATATCCTATTGAGGAACTGACACTTTTATCACTATGAAATGACATCTGTGATCCTTGGTAAAATTCTTTGTTCAGAAATCTACCTGGTCTAATATTAAAATAGCAACTTCTGCTTTCTTTTGATTAGTGTTGCACAATACACCTTTTTCCACTTTTTTACTTTTCACTTAGTTTTCTCTTTAATTTCAAGTGACTTTTAGGGTCTTAATTTTTTTATCAAATCTGACAAATTCCACCTTTTGATTAGGATTTTTGGAACATTTACATTTACCATGATCAATAATATGGCTGGGTTTTAATCTACCATACTGCTGTTCATTTTCTATTTGTCCCATATGTTCTTTGTTCCCTGATACTTCTTTCCCACCTTCTTTTGGATTAATTGAATATTTTTATAATTTCATGTTATTTGCTTTTTGGCTTATTAGCTATTACTATTTGTTTTGTTATCTCAGTGGTTTTTCAGGGTTTCACTTACTCATCTTTAACTTATCACAGTCTACCTTTGAAAGATATACCACTTCACATAGAGTATATGCTGTTAATTTTATGTGTCAACTTGACTGGACTAAGGGATGCCCAGATAGCTGGTAAAACATTATTTCTGGGTGTATCTGTGAGGATGTTTTCTGGAAGAGATTATGATTTGAATCAGTAGACTGTGTAAAGAAGATCTATCCTCACCAATGTGGGTGGGCACCACCCAACCTGTTGAGGGTCCAAACAGAAAAAGAGATAGAAGAAGAACAAATTCTCTCTCTCTTCTTAAGCTGTGACATAATTTTCTCCTGCCCTCAGATATTAGACTTCCTGGTTCTTGAGCCTTCAGACTCTGGGGCTTATGCTAATGCCACTCCACCGCCCTCTTCCACAATCAGCTTCCCTGGTTCTCAGGCCATAGGACTCAGACTAGATCACAGCACCAGCTTTCCTGACTCTCCAGCTTGCAGATAGCATACTGAGAGAATTCTTGGCCTCCATAATCACATAAGCCAATTCCTACAATCTTCATTTTTATATCTATATCTATCCTATTGGCTCTGTTTCTTAGGAGAACTCCAATACAGATTGCAAGTACCTTAAAACTATATACTTCCATTTCACACTATGCTTTTCATTTCTTATGGCAAGTTTTGTCCACTATTTCTTCAAAAATTTTTTTATCCTGCTTCTCTCTTCTGTCCTTTAGGAAATCCACTTACATATATATTAAACCACTTACTGTCTCACAGTTCCTTTGTGCTCTGGTCATTTTTTTTTTTCAGTCTATTTTTCTCTGTGCGTTCCATTTTGAATAGTTTCTATTGCTATGTCTTCAAGTTCACCAATACTTTCTTCTGCAATGTCTAATCTGATGTTAATCTCATCCAGTGTATTTTTTTATCTCAGACATTGTAGTTTTTGTATTTTCCATGTCCCTGCTTAACATGCTCAATCTTTACTAGTTTCTTGTATTTATAAACTGAAAACAGTTATAACGATTTTAGTACCCTTGTCTATAAATTCTATCATCTGTGTCATTTCTTAGTTGGTTTCTATTGATAGGTTTTTCCCTTCATGTAACTTATTTTCCTGCTTCTTTTCATGTCTTGTAATTTTTATAGGCTGCTAGACATTGTGGATTTTACCTTGTTGAGTACTAGATATTTTTATGTTCCTATAAATATTATATCTTGAGCTTTCTTCTGTGACCCAATTAAGTTGCTTAGAAACAGCTTGATTCTTTCAGGATTTTTTAAAGCTTTGTTAAGTGGCAGCAACATTTAATCTAGGGCTAATTTTTCCCACTACTGAGACATAACTCTTCTGAGTATTCTAAGCAATGTCCTGTAAATTGTGAAAGTTTCCACTCTGAATGTAGGAAACAGGAAATATTCCTGGCCCTGTGTGATCTTCAGAGATATTTTTCCTCTAATGTTTTTAGGTGATTCTTTCTCTGGCCTTGAGTAACTTCTTCACACACATGTGCTGATTAGGACCACTCAACTGATGATCTGAGTGGAACCCTCTATAGATCTCTGGAGCTCTTTCTCTACAAAGTCCTCACCACTCTGCTACTTTACACTGTGAATCATGGCCACACTGCCTCCCCACACTTCCAGCTACATCTTCCAAAGCCAGGGAAACTGCTGAGATCCACTGGGCTTCCCCTTCATCTACCATAGCCTGGAAACTTTCCAGGCAGTAAGCTGAAGTGATCATAAAACTCACCTCTTTTGCTTTCCATATTTTAGGGATCACTGTCCTTTGTTGCCTTTATGTCCAATGACTTGAAAGCCTTTATCTTACATATTTTGTCTTGTTTTATAGTTGTTTGGGGATAGGAAGGCAATCATTGTCCTTGTTACTCCATCCTAGTTGGAAGAAGCAGCCCTGAAAATACCCTTATCATAGCACTTCTTATATCTGTTTATGTAACTGATCTTCACAAGACCATACCTTCTTTGAGGTTAGAGAACACATTTTACTCACTGCTAAAAATGTAAAATATATTCGATTAGTATTGATTAAACTGAGTTATTATGGTAGAGTGTGTCTCAATCATTTCCATTCTAGTAATGGCATAGGAGAGACAACTTCCTTTTGTCTGATATAGTGTATGGTAGTTAGGATTTCTGAGTTCTAATCTCACTTCCACCACTAAAGGGCCAATATAATTTTGGGCAAAAATACATAATCTTGATAGTTATCAATTGTGACATGAAGATAACTGCCCTTGTTAATTTACCAGGATTGCTGGGATAAACTTTGCAAGGGCTAAAACTCAGCCCAATAAAGAGATTATCAAAGGCAGTAACAAGAATCCCCCAGGGTACCTAAGAAATGACCATACCTGGAAATACATTTTTGAAGTGAATATGACTGAATATTCATCAATGATACTTTCCAGAATTGTAAAATGCTAGAACTGATAATGATTCTTTCACATGTTACAGATAGGAAAACTGAGCCCAGGGAGGTTAAGTGATCTGTGCAAGGCTACACAGACAGTCAGCAGCAGAGGTGAGAGTGGATCTCTTCCCATCACGACACCACACCTTTCAGTCCAAACCATCATTCTCTTGATTTCATTGATGATTTTTTTCACTCACTTTTTAGCATCTCCGATGACTTCATAATCTCAGTGTGGTGCGTTTCCATGGATAAAGTGGATTGCAACGTCATAAATTTTTTTAAAAAATTGTGAAATCCAAAGGTCACTTGCATAACTGTCCTGGTAGGCAGTAAGAGGATGATTTACAGATGCAGAGAATATTCAGTAGCAAAGGATTCCTCTGGCAGTTAGTAATGTTAACTCTATGCCACATGCCGTAGTTTGAAACTGGAACACTTAGGGAAAGAAAACTCAAGACCAACACAACTCACTGTTTAAGTAGTGATCATCAAAATTAAAATGAACACCACTATGTGTCCCAGCTGACCCATGACCAGTCAAGACCAAGGGCTCAACAATGAAAGTAATCCAGAGCAGGAACCAAAGGGGAAAGAATCCCAGGGAATGGATGCTGGGTGAAATCTTCTGAGCTCTTTCTATTGGACAGGCCCAGAAGACACAGGCCACAAAAAGGGAAAATCAGAAAATGTGGCTCTCCAAAACACAATGTGGCACAAACCAAAAGACTTCCCTGGAGCTGAGGCCGAGTGGAAGATGAAAATGGCATGAAGCCTGGAGTATCAGGCACTCGTGTTCTGCTTGAGTTGTACCAAAGATGCAACATGGTAAGGGCTTCTCCCATTATGATTTGCTGGAAGATTTCAGCAATATCCAAGGCATTCTTTAGAATGAACACTCCGGTTTTGCATTGATGGTGGAATGCACCCTGGCTCCTGAAATTTTCTTATAAGCAGACCCTCTGTTAGAGAAGCCGGCAAAGGGTCTACACAGCCATTTGCATTGTGATCTTTGAGAATGCCCTGCCCCTTAGTTGTTCAGTATGCAACCTTGCAACTGTATATGGCAGCCGTGCTTTGATATTCGGAGACAAAATACAAAGTAGCTATTTGGTGTTCTACACAATTTATTAGGGATCCAGTGATGATGTAAGACTCACTTCTCCAGTTCAAGCGTCTAAACAAAAAACATTGTTCTTTCTCCTTGGCCAGGATTTGGGTTTCTTTCTTTCTTTTTTTTTTGGGACGGGGATTTGGGTTTCTGATACCTGGTTTGCAACACTGAAAAGGATAAGAGGCCAGCTAAGTAGAAAAATATCTTGTTTTAGAGGCAGATAAATACTGTACATTTAAAGACTGAGAAATGACACTTTACATGGATACGAATGAGTATATCTGTATATTTTTATATAAGTCAGTTAGGTTAGACTATGCTGCAATAATTTTAAAAACCCTAAACCTCAGTGGCACAAAGCTACAAAGGTTTATTTCTTGTTCACAACAAACATTGATGGCAGATCAACTGGGGGCTCTCACTCCAAGGCCTGAGCTCATGGAGTAGCTACTGTCTAAACTTTTGCCAGCAAATATGATAGAAGGAAATATAGAAGTAACACACATTAGCTTTAGTTAACATTTATTGACCAATGCAAGTCACGTGACCATGTCTGCCAGTGGCCGGAAGTTGAATTCTTCCCACGAGGAAGTGAACTGGCAATTGGTGAACAATGACTCAGTTAGCCCGGCATGAAAAGAAAAGATTTCAGAGAAGTCAACCTAGGAAGGTGCCTAATATTGGGGGACAAGATTTTTTAAATTCATCCATTCATGCGTTCATTTACCTAGCTAGACCATTACTCTCTGCCAGGCCTTGCGTGGTGTCACTTGGGAACCTGTGCTATTCCCCAGGACGCAGGTGGCCTGCCCAAGTAGCCATTTCCACGTCTCACCAGGAGGAGCCAGTGAGGAAGCAGGGACGATAGGGAATGAGAGGAAGACCAGAGTGAGGGAACAGCACTGCCTCCCTTCGGAGAGGCAAATGAGACCAGCCTCTGAATTCTGAAGAAACGAGCAGGCTACGGATCAGCAAGAGACTATGAATCTCGTTGAACAAGGCATGAGAAAATGTGGAAGGGAATAGCAGAGGTCGGATAGAGCAAGGAGAACCCAGCCCAGTGACCTACCGAAAGGACTTCACTGATCGACATTTGAGAAGTAGGGAGGACACTAGAGAAGGCAGTAAGTTGAAATCAAGGCCTGTCCCCAAACACCAGCCTCAACCGCCCCCAGGCAGGAGTCTCTGGACACAGACCCCGGGGCCTGGAAGACACTCCTGCAGGCTCACCAACAGACCAATGTGCTTCCTGGCAAGGCCTCAGACCACTCCACGGCCCAGCCGCCCTCCTGGGACAGCCACCGTCTTCCTCTCCCTTTTCCATCTTGAATGGCAATTAGGAGAAGGTTAACTGAGTGTCTTTCTCCCAGGAATCCTCTTCCACTTTTCAAAATCACAGCGTTAGCAAAAGAAAATCCCAGCTTAGGCTAACAGGTAGGAACGTGGTGCAGCCCTGGGAGCTGCTGTTGGAAGTGGGGAGATTGGGTGAATCTTCCCAGCGGGAGGTTAATACTCATCATTCGGAGTTGCAGCTGAGGCCCGTTTGAGTGACAGGCGGCCGGGAGCTGAAAGAGCCGCCCGGATCCCAGAACTGCTGGCATGCGGGCTTGAAAGAGATTTATTTCAGGATAATTAGCTGGGAGTATTAAAGGTGGCCAGGAAGACGCAATTACTGTTTAGCAAACAGAAAGGAGACGCACACATGCAAAAAAAAAAAAAAATCCAAAAATGAAATTAAAAGACCCAAATATTTCTCTACTTAAAAGTTGTTGAATAATTGAAAAAAAAAAAAGCTCAAAGCAACTTTATTGTATTGACACACATGCAAAAGTGTCAGAGGAGGAAAGATGGAAAGGAGAGAGAAACAAGCGTCTTGGGTGACAAGGATGATGGCAAAAGTACGCTCTCCAAGGCTGCGTAGTTGGTGTGCAGAATCTCATGGCAAATTGTTCTTACATCAAAAGGAACTTTCACACCTCTTTTCTCGTTGCTTCCTTTTACCCACACGAAAAGAATGGCGCCAACACTAGTGTTCAGCTTTAAAAAAAAAAAAAAATCAAACCAAATCCTAAACTGCAAGTATCTGAAACAAGAAGTTTCACATTTCCCAGACATGTAGAAAGGAAGAATGAAGGAACGAGGGAGGGAGGGAGGAAAAGAAGAAAGAATAGAGGAGGCCTTGCCACACCATCCTCGTGCCCTGGAGGAAACCAGCACCTTCGCCTGAGGCCACCTGACAGCCCCATTAGCGTCAGGAGCTGGGACGCTTCCTCCTCTCTATTCTAGTCTACTTTGCCTCCGTGGCTGGAAACGAGGTTGTACAAAAAGGAAGATAGTCCATTTTTACCTCATTTTACCATGAGGGGACAAAGTATAGAGTTTTCTGAATAGTCTTATTGGGGAGAGTCTTGTTCCTGATTTCGCACAAACTGAACAGCACCTTCCTTGCCACACCTGGTCACCAGCCTTAGCCAAAGAGGTAACAGGGCCGCGTCCCGTCACGTGGCATCACTGCTGCAGTACTCCAAGGAGGGACCCACACGGCTCCTGCCCAGTCACAGAATTCACTCACTAGAGACACATTTGTCCCTTAGCTTTCAGATGTCCACTCTCAGGTGTTTCCCCAATAAAAGCTCCTTGGAAAGTGGAGCTTTGAGATTTTATGAGCTAAGGTCTTGGCCCAGAGTGTCTCTCTCTCAGAACTAAATGCCAGGGTCCCAGTGAGGGATCTGAGGAAGGGGCACCTGGCTTGCCCCAGGTCTGCCATCTTCTGGGATCTGGTCACGGTCGAATGCCACACTAGCCGGGTTGGCAGCTTTACAGAGAAAGACCAAGTCTCTGGCCTCGCCTGTTTATATCTTGCTGAAAAGACCAGTAACATTTTCAAACACATGAAACAAGAATTTACATTATCTAGGAAAACATACATATACAGTGAAAGTACAAAGCATGCATGGGAATGACTCACACAGACTTCTCAGAGGATGGGCCTGGGATCGGCTCTGGCAAGTCTTTACTCTTTAGGAAAGACAACACTACGGGGAAATAAGGACAGGTACATGGCTTGGAACAGCTGTAGAGGGAAGCCTGCACTGCCGTTCCAGCGAAGTGTTGAGGAAGGTGTGGGATTCACCAGGGAAAGTTTTCCTACACACAAAGCCCTGATCTACTATGAGTCCCCCAGTTACATCTCAGTCCTGATTGCTCACCCTATGACGTCCTGTGGCTACAGAAAGAAGTCTCTTGCTCTTCCAGTCTTGCTTTCTTCATAAAGTCACAGCCTGAGGCAGGGAGAACGGTGTCTCCCATCCAGTCAGGATTCCCTACCCCCCAGCCCATGGCAGCTGGATTCCTATTGGCATGCAGAAGTGACAGAACTCTGGGGAGAGGTGAGGTTCCATTTTTCAGGCAAGTGGGAATAATTACCTAATATTCAAAGATGTTCACCAGAGTATTGTTTACAACAATAAAAATTTTTTCGAAAAATCGAAACTATTTAAATATTTATCAATAGGAAATGATGTATATGAATTACATCAGTAATATGGAATATTTTCCAGAATAGTTGAAAGTTTTCCAGAATAGTTGATAGTGTTATGGAACAATAACCTAGATATAGTAAATAAAAAATGTAAGTCCCGCTTTAAATATTTTCACACTCAAAAAGTAACACTTTGAACACTCAAAACTATATATATAGTACATATACATTTTTACATAAATAGAATCATACCTGGAGGGCTATATACACCATCCGTCATTATTTTGGCCTGTATCTCCCCACTCCTGACCCCTCCCGCCATGCCAAGATTCCAGGGTCATTAAAACATAACCTTCCAGATGGCCCCTCCAACCTTTGGCCTACCCTGTATGCTACATTACTCAAAAGAGCCCAGTGACTAACATGCCTCTTTGGGCAAGAGAAAATTTACCTTTCCTTAGGCCTTGTCCCTGCCTATGGACAAGGTCCCACCCCACGAAACCTGAACTTGATCTTGGAGCATATCCCTTTCTCCACATTTCAAGATGTCCTGCCTCTTTTCCCCATCCTACTTTGCCCTCACCCCCAAGTAATAATCCCATCAAGTCGCTAGAGCTTTCAGAAAGCGAGGCTGGAGACAGACAATTTCTGCTTTGGCCTTACAGTGCAAAGCTGGCTGCCCTCCTGGAATAGGAGAAGAAGGTAACAGAATAATAGTAGGACACAATCTAATATCTCAGTAAACTGTCCTGCTATGGATGGATAGATAGATGATGGATAGGTAGGTAGGTAGGTAGGTAGGTAGGTAGATAGATAGATAGATAGATAGATAATACGGTATATTAGTCAAGGTTCTCCAGAGAAACAGAACCAATTGTATGCACATAGAGAGAGAGAGGGAAAGGTTTCTTTTAAAGAATTGGTTTACACAGTTGTGGAGCTTTGCAAATCCAAAATCTGCAGGGTAGGCCAGCAGACTAAAGACCCAAGCATTGCAGTTTACATCCAAAGGAGATCTGCTGGCAGAAATCCTTCTTCTTCCAGGAAAGTCAATCTTTGTTCTATTAAGAACTTCAGCTGATTGGATGAAGGCCACTCACATTATGAAGGGTAATGTGCTTTATTCAAAATCCACAGATTTAAATATTAATCTCTTCAAAAAAAACACCTTTAAAAAAACATCCAGAATAATGTTCCACCAAATATCTGTGCACTACAGGCCAGTCAAATCGACACATAAAATTAGCCATCACAGGTAGGTAGATAGGTAGAGAGACAGATGATGGATACACAGATAGACAGATAAACAGACATGTGCTAGAGAAATACATGAGAGACAGAGATAGAAATGATAGAGACTAGAGATATAAGGTTTCTAGAAAGATATACTCCCACAGTGGATACTTTAGAAGAGAAGTGGAAATATTACATATTTCTTAATTGTTTAAATTTTTCACAATGACAATGTACTAATGTTCATGTGGGTAGGTGTGTGGGTGGGGTGGGTATTTAAGATAAAGATACTGGAGGGAAGAATGGGAAAAGAATGCTATTTATGCCTTCAAACGCTGGCAAAAGAGCTCTGTTGTCCTCTGCTCCTTTGTTGAACAAGGTTAGTGTTACACTCACTGGGCACTGAGTGTGGAGAAGTGAACGAAAGGGAGGAAGCCCTAAATTCGTGGAACGTACATTCAAATCGTTTAATCCTAAAACAGCTGCATGAGCAGGTATTAATGCCACATTTTTGTAGATGAGAACACTTGGGTCTGGTGATGTTAAGAAAATATCCCTAGGTCACTCGTGGTCCAGAGCCTTGCTCTGTACACCCATTAATCTCACGCCCCTCTTAGGACAAACACCGGACTCCCTCTGCAAAGGGCATCTGTGTCTCTTAGAAATTAGCACAACAAGCATGTTGCAGCTTTTTCAAAGAGATTTCAGTTTCCCTCCAGCAGCCCAGATAAACTTTCCACTGCCTGTGGACCCTGGCCGTGGCTGGCAGCTGGCTCCAACGCAGGCATGCCAAACCCAAATAAAGTTCGAAGGACAAAGGCAGCCAGAAACCATCAGAGCTTTCTATCCAGCTTCCAGACTTATTATTTCTTATTATTTCTCGAGAGCGTCCACTGCTCTTTTAAAAACAAGGGCCCTATTTTGTGAGCTGCTCAATGGTCTATTTTAAACTCATGGCTGTGTTTGTTTATGTTCAATCCTAGGCCTTGCTCTTTGCAATAAACCGCCACTGGCATCGTGCAGAAAGCCAGTGGAGACTGCCATATCACTGTTTACAGCTTTCTCACTTCAAGAAAGGGGGTGGAAATCGAATATTTACAACTGTCCAAATTCTGAGAGGGCCCTAGAGAAGAAAAATGGTGCCAAACCGACAAGTCTAAGAATTCCTGGGGCAGGAGCGAGTAGTACGTAGAGGTTAAAATGGAACAGGGTGAATTCTCATACACCAAGGAAAGGTACAAACATGTTTGTATTTATCAACAAATACTTTTTGAGCACCCACTGTGTGCCAGGCACTGTTCTAGGCACTCGAATGCATCACTGAACAAAACGAAGAAGCTGCCCTTAGGGAACTTATAGTCTAGTGACGGGAAGCAGACAATAAACAATAATTAATAATATTGTATATATTATATGAATAATATGTTAACAATAATAATTAATAAATATGTTAGAGAAATTTCAGGTGCCTCTCATGGAAAGTCAAGACTTTTCCTAAAGAGAACCCCAGGACCTAATGTGACATTGTCCAGTCATTCCATAATTGTGACAACTGAATTCTGAATATCAAAGGTCTGATTTTATCACCTCTTCATTACTCCTCATCAACTTGGCCCAAATCTCTGCTCACTGAGGCTGGGCTCCAGCATAACAGGGAAGGAAGCCAGACTGACCCTCCATGTCCCCCAGGCTCTCTCTTTCCTGGAGACAAGAAAGCTGTAATCTCCATACCAACCCCAGCAAGACCCTCGCTCTCCTGCCCTCCAACCCCTCAGGTCAGGGAGAAAGCAACTTGATACAAACACAAGTTACAACTGAATGGGCTCTGGTTTGCATCTCACAAATATCTGCTTTATTAATTTTTTGGTTTTATTATTTTTAATTGACACATAATTGTACATAAATGGGTACAGTGTGTATATTTTGTACACAATGTGTAATGATCAAAGCAGAGTAATAAGCATATCTATCACCTCAGTTATTTACCATTTGATTATTTGATTTGTTTGTGTTGAGAGCATTCAAAATCTGCTCTTCTGGCTATTTGAAAATATACAATAAATCCTTGTTAATCATAGTCACTCTACTATGGTTTAGAACAGTAGAACTCATTCCTCCTATCTACCTGTAATTTTGTACCTGTTAACTGACCCTCTGGCTATCCCCCCACCCATACCCCACCTTTCCCAGCCTCTAGTAACCACTATTCTACTCTCCACTTCGCAAGATCAACTTTTTTAGCCTCTGCATATGAGTGAGAAGATGCAGTATTTGTCTTTCTGTGGCTAGCTTACTTCACTTAATATGATGTCCTCCAAGCTCATCCGTGTTGGTGTGAATGACAGGATATTGTTCCTTTTTATGACTGAATAGTATTCCATTGTGTATATACACCACATTTCCTTATCCCTTCATCCCTAGACACTGAGGTTGACTCTATATCTTGGCCATTGTGAATAGTGCTATAATAAACATGAGATTGCAAATATCTTCAACACACTGATTCCCTTTCATTTAGATACATACCCAGTAGTGGAATTGCTAAATCATATGGCAATTCTATTTTCAGTTTCTTGAAGAACCCCCACACTGTTTTCCATAGAGGTTGTACTAATTTACACTCCCAAAAACAGTGTATAAGAGTTCCCCTTTCTCTTCATTTTCACCACCATTTGTTATTTTTTGCCTTTTTTATAATAGCCATTCTAACCAGGATGAGATAACATCTCAATGAAGCTGCATTTCCCTGGTGATTAGTGATGTTGAGCATTTTTTACAGACCTGTTGACCATTTGTATGATTTTTTTTTTTGAGAGATGTCTATTCAACTCATTTGCCCATTTTCTAATCAGAGTATTGGGTTTTTCCTGTTGAGTTGTTTGAGTTCCTTGTATATTCTGGATATTATTCACTTATTGGATGAACAATTTGCAAATATTTTCTCCCATTCTGCTTATCGTCTCTTCACTCTATTGATTTTTTTCCTTTGCTGTGCAGAGCTTTTTAATACAATCCCAGTTGTCTATTTTCACTGTTGTTGCCTGTGCTTTTGAGGTCTTCTTTATAAAACTTCTGCCCATATCAATGTCCTTAACTGTATCCCCTCTTTCTTCTTATAGTAGTTTTATAGTTTTTGGTCTTATCTTTAAGTCTTTATTTCAATTTTAGCTGATTTTTTGTATATGGTGAGGGATAGAAGTCTAGTTTAATTCTTCTGCATATGGATATCCAGTTTTCTTAGCACCATTTATTGAAAAGACTATCTTTTCCTCAATGAATGTTTTTGGTGGCTTTGTTGGCTGCAAATATGTGGATTTATTTCTGGATTCTCTACTCTGTTCTATTGGTCTATGTGTCTGTTTTATACCAGTAACATGCTGTTTTGGTTACTATAGCTTTGTAGTATATTTTGAAGTCAGGTAGTGTGATGCCTCCAGCTTTGTTCTTTTTGCTCAGGATTACTTTGGCTATTTAAGATCTTTTGTGGTTCCATATGAATTTTAAGATTGCTTTTCTATTTACATAAAGAATATCATTAGTATTTTGATAGATGTGCATTGGATCTATAGATTGCTTTTGGCAGTATGATCATTTTCCCAATCTTAATTCTTCAAATCCATGAACAAAGGATGTCTTTTTTCTTTTCCTATCCAATTTCTTTTATCAGTGTCTTATAGTTTTCCTTGTAGAGATTTTCCCCTCTTCATTAAATTTATTCCTAAGTATTTTTTGTAGCTATTATAAATGGAATTGCTTGATTTATTTCTTTTTCTGCTAGTTCACTGTTGGCATATGGAAATGCTACTGATTGCTGTATGTTGATTTTGTATCCTACAACTTTACTGAACTCATCAGTTCTAAGTTTTTTTGGTGGCGCTTTTAGGATTTTCTATATATAAGATTATGTCATCTGCAAACAGGGAGAAAGTATTTGCTTTTTAAATGAAAATCCACCTCTCCACTCCCTCACAGAGGCAATGCTTAACCTAAAAGCCTATCCCTGGTGAAGGACTTTCAAACCATATGAAACCTGAATAAGCAAGCAATTTTTAGACCAAGAGGCCTTCCGGGCACTTTCATGGGATTACATAAATCTCTATCCCTGCCTCCCAGGTTTGCCCCTCAGTCCCCCCTTGCATCCTTCACTGGCCAAATTTCAGAAGCAATTCATTTTTCCCTAGAGACCAGCAATCACTATATAAAATGAGAGACAGATATCACATCAGAAAACCTGCACATCCGAACAAGACTTTTGTTAAGAAGGCCTTTGGGCACCTTTGGGGAAAAGGGATCTACCACAGATTTGATGTCATGGTTTATCCAAAGGGACCCACACTGCAGTGATGTTCTAGATAAGACCTGTGACTGATTTTCAAGTCCATTAATGAATGAACCTGGAATTGCACATTGCTTCGGCTCTAGAGAAAGCATATGATTACAGTGCGCATGGTGGAAGATGCTATAAAGATGCAAAACAGGGTTCATTACACACCCATTTTCAGTGCTTGGAACTTTCTGAACTAGTCTCCTTTTCAGAAGCAACATTCGTAGATGATGAGCCTCAGGGGGTTTCCTCCACCCATGGAATACAAAGATTTAAAACAGTAGAGTTGGGGCAGAAGAGATGGTTTCAACAAATCTTTTTTTTTTTTTTTTGAGACAGAGTATTACTCTGTTGCCCCAGGAGAGTACGGTGGTATCAGCCTGGCTCGCAGCAACCTCAAACTCCTAGGGTAAAGCAATCCTCCTGCCTCAGCCTCCTGAGTAGCTGGGACTACAAGTGAGCACAACAATGACCAGCTAATTCTTCTATTAATATTTTTAGTAGAGACGGGGTCTTGCTCTTGCTCAGGGTGGTCTAAGGCTTCCAAATATTTATAATGAAAAGAAAAATGAGGCCTCCTTGTACAATGAAAAAGTGAAAGAAGGATGGCCACACCTCTCAGAACTGGGGCCCAAAGAGCTGGATCTGAAGGGTTAGAACAGAGTACTGGTTTGCATTCAGAAGGTGGCACTTAGAAGTTATATCATAGCTCTGAAAGATGGCATCCCAACAGTACATCATTATCACATAGATTGTGTCCTCTTATATTATTTAATAGGTTCACAGCAGTTTCTTCTGAGCCATTAAAAAACAAATAAAATAACTGTGATCATAACAAAGACAAAAACACCATTGCAAATCTATAGCATAACTTTCCCGCCAACATCACCAAGCAAATTGCCTGGATGCCCCTAACATTTATGAGTTAGAGCAGGTAGAGGAAATGGTCCTGATTTTCCAGGTGGGGAAAGGAAGGTAATGAGGCACAGAGAGGTTAGGCAAGCTGTCCAGGGAGAATAAGCAGGTCAGCAGCCAAATCAGGACAAAACTAGCACTCCTGATTCCTTATTCAGTGCTCATTCTCCTCAGACTGCACCGTCTCAGAAATGTCAAACACATTATGCGAGAATATCGGCAGCCTGTGTGGAGGCAGAAAAGACTTGATTTCCAGTTAATAAAATTATCAGTACATACACAGCACAAAATGCCTTCCCTAGCCAAGTGCACACCCTGGGAGCTCAGGCACCCCCAAACAGCACACTCCTTTAAACACCAGTAAATAGTGAAGCTGGGAGATGCTGCTCCTCCTGCCTACCTCCCCCTCCCTACAGGACACTTGATTAATTATGAGCTTGGAGGAACATCCACACGTGCAGAGTGGAAGAAACAGTGGAAGGGATACTGGAAGCACCTAGTTGCTTTTTTGCCCCTTTTCTCGATCCTAAAAATATAAAAGTCAGAGGAGTGTGAGATAGAAAGAGAATTTCTCATCTTAGCTGCAAATGCATGCTAACAGGAAATAAGACGGCAAATTCCAACAAAGCAAGGCTAGAAACACCTCATTCTAAATATCCAAGCCTCGTGGCCCCCCCTCAGGAATGCATTCTAAAAGACACTTGGATTTGGGCCATGTGTTTGTAAATTACAAACATGCATGTACATGCATAGTGCAGATTATAATTTTCTGTGACTTTTTATGAAGACATTTTTTTATACCAAACAACTAGGAGAAGTTGATTTCATGAAATCATAGACTTCCTTAACCCAGGAAGAAACCTCAGAAGGTCATCAGTCAGCTTGGAGAAGCACCTTATCAGACTTCCAAAGAGATGTGCTAGAGCCCTCCTCAATCACCTGTAGGAGAGCTAAACAACTTCATCACTAGAAAGTTCTTTCTTGTAAGGAGAACTTCAACCTGTTAAGCTGATGCTTAAACCAGCTCCCTCTATTCTATCATTATCAGAAGCATATTTGCTTTCTTTTGGCAAATTCCAATTTTTCTTTTCACTACTGGTAGTAACCAAGAACTACTTAGGTTCAGCATGAATGAAGACTTAAATGAAAATAAATAAAAATCATGAATAAGAATCTTTCACTGCAATCAACACTTAACGTTTCTAGCTGAAGTTGATAGCAATAGTGTAAGTTATCTGGCCTGTACCTGAGTTGACTGAGAAAGTTTGGTTATTTCTGCCTGAAATGACCAGTTCTAGAACTAGAACACTAATAGTAGTCATAGAGTTTTGGGCATCCTATCCCAGCACAAATTAGCATTTCTGGTAAACACCTGGGTAAAACTGAAGATCCTAAAATTGAAGATTCAATTAACACTTTGCTAAGGCCACTAAAACATCCAGTGTGTCCCCCAGTGGCTTCGTGTACTTATCATAGGAATTTCAAGATCTTTGCTTTTGATCCTAGCATAACTACTAGTTTGCTGCACAACACTAAAAAGATCATTTAACCCCTCTGAACTTAGCTCTTTTTCCCTTGAGAAGTGAGGGCAGCAGAATAGATGATCGCAAAGGGGGCTAAGATGTCTAAGAATCTAATAATGTTGTGATGATGATGAATTGAGATAAAGCTATGAACTGCTTAGCTCAGTAACTGGCACATGGTAAGCACTCAATAAATGTTCACTATCATTATCAGTTAGTGATATGCACAGTCTGGGCTCACCAACTTGAAATAGAACTTTCAGTCCAATTCCATTGCCCTGTAAGGATGTCAGCCTTGAGCTCCAAGATCAACCAATAGGCAAACTAGTTATAGAAAACTTTATCTATATCTGTAAGTGAGTCCATGAAACTTTAGAATCATAGGAGTGACATAAAATAAAGCACAAAGAGACCACCTGAAGTCATTAATTCAGTTGTTTTGTGGTTATGCAACAATACTCCAAATCAGACCAATCCTACATCTTTACTATTTGATTGCTAAGTGTCGATATATCAAAGACCTACCCTGTGGCCTAACTAAATCCTACCTTACATGGTTTATGCCATTCGCTCTGATCTCCTTCCAGTTTCCTTAAAGACTGCATGTCCCAGCCTCCCCTGCAATTGGGTTGGGGCCATGTGACTGTGTGCTGGCCATTAGAGTTTTAGTGATGGAGATATATCCACCTTCAGATCTAATCCTTAACAGCATTCCTGAGATACTCCATCCCCTTTTCCCTTTGGTTGCAACTGCAAAGGTCACATGTGGAAATGGCAAAGTGATAAATGGAAGCTACTTGGATCTCACACAGAAGAAAGCTGTCCTGAAAAGCTGCCCAGCCACACTGGACTTTATTAAAGCAAGAAATAAACTTTCATAGTGTTATGCTACAGGTGTGTCAGAGCTTGTTTCTATAGTATAGCTTATCATATCCTAATTTAATAAAGATGCTGGACCTTCAACATATTGAGGGAATAGATATTTATAAAGTACCTCTGTATTGCGACCTATTTCTTGGTCATGAAATCAGTTTACTGCGTTGCAATCACTATCAATCAATGAAAAAAATAGAATAGAATAGAAAATATCAGGGGGCATTCTTAAAATATAGGTGAAAATTGTTTCAAGAGATGTTTGTTTCAGTTTTTTAAGTGCCTCTATGTATTTGTGTGTGCCGGGTCATGATGTAAACTTCATGTCTTACTATGGTTCATGGTCAAAAAGTTGAGAGTCTCATGGCAATCTTACAAGGTGAGTATCATCTCCATTTCACAGCTTAAAGCACCAATCAGAAAGTTCTAAATGATTGTTCAAAGTCACATGGTTACTAAATGGTAGCACTGGCACTTGGGCTGAGGTTCATGTGACTCCAAGCTTGCGTGTCAGTCTTCATCACAGCTGCTGCAGCCGCAGCCATGGGCCATAGCCATGTCAGCCTGCCTCCTCCTGGGCCTTCTGAACACCTGGCCTCCAGCCTTACCTGGCCCTTCACACATTTTAGGAGCCGTGTGTGAGCACTTCGATGGCTTCTATCTGAGAATATTTTGAACAAGTAGCATTAAAAAGATCATACAAATTTGCCAGCCTATCTGTAAGACAAATCATTTTATATCTGATTTCTCCCAAGTGATCCCTGGAATACCATGGAAGAAAAACACAGAGAGAAAAGTTAGCTGATTCCAGGCAACAATGGCAAAAGTAAGGTCTGATAAGGAAAAAAGAAATAGAATCCATTCTTGTAAGGCAGATGAGGTAAAACAGCAAAACATGAACTCTGACAAGACCTATCCACCCCACCTATTCCCACTGATTCCTTAAGTGCATCCATGGACAGTTCCAAACTAAGATCTGGACACTGCATATCTTGAAAATCAGTTTTAATTGTTCCTGGGAGCTTTGCTTCTTTAACTTTCAATCCATGTGTTTATCAGCTTGGCTCCTAAGAAACTCAGGCCTTGATTCTTTGGAGAACAGGAACATGCTGCTGCCCGACTCGGAAGCTGGAAGCGGCACCCTTAGTCTGATTCTTGAACATAAGGCAGGGTGCCAAGGCCACTCCACTCGAGAAGTACAGGGCCATTTCTACAGGTGTGCAGATAACCAAAGCTCTAAAGAAGACTTGCAACTTCAGGTTTCATTTGGTATGGACCAGAAAGCATGGTACAGTCAAGTTCATCTCCAATCCCTAATAATTCATGAAAAGCTCAAAGAGGCTATTCAAGCGTTGCTAGCAGCCTCCCAGAGAGTGGCTTTTCGCTCAGTAGGTGGTGTGGTGCAAGATCTCTAGCCTTCTGGCCAGCAGAGAAGCTTCCTGCGTCCATCCAACCAGGCCTAATGCCGGCATGGCCAGACAACGTAACACAATGAACAAAATTCTAAGAAAATTTCTCACCCGCTTTAACTGGGGTCTGTTCTATCCCAGCACAGCCTCCCCAGGAGAGCTGCCAAGGACAAACCTTTTTGCTTCCCTTGAGATCTCCTGAAGGGGGCCACCATTATAAAAACTTAGTGAATTGACTTTGTAACCCCCACCCCCCGAACCTGACACAGCAGCACGCAGGGACTCACCCAGCTTCCTGGCCCCTTTCCAGCGGACAGAGGCATCCTTGAGGCAGGATCGTTCACGTTAAACACTTCCAGCTCAAACATTCCACCAGAAACGTGTGGGCCCCATCTGGGCTCACAGGTCCTGGCACAGCCTCACCCATACCCCTCCCCACCCACTCCTAAGATGTGACAGTCTGATGTTCCTGCCCTTCATCCCTGTCTCTTTGGGAAGGGAAGAGACGTTATTCACTAACCTAACGAATGTATTTAAAAATTGCAGCTGACTGCCATAGTAAATTCATGTCATGTTTTTTATGATAGATAATATTTCAGAGACACAGTCCTGAATGAAACCAAGAAAAAGAAAATCTTTTTAGAAAAACAATTTCTGTTCGGAAACTCAGCTGCCCGGCTTTCAGCTGTTAGTTCTATAGAGAAAACACGTTCCAAATTCCAGCAGACAAGCGACAAAGCTAGCTAGAGACTGGTGTGGAAAAGGACTTTGTGTGTAACTTACACCTAATGTGGGAACTCCCAGTCATGGTACCACACCTTTAAATCTCATTAAGCCTCTTCTAGGTATCAAAGGTGGGCCAGTCGTGCCATTTCCTGAGTCCTGTCAAGTATGGTTACAGGAAATTGACAAAAGAGCTTCCATTAGCCCAGCCAAAATTCACATGGCCCTATTATTAAGATGCTGCCAAGTCTGATCACCCTCTTAATCTATCAAGACTCCAAAAGGATAATCTTTTAAAAGCCTCCCCCATTCCCACCCTTCCAACTCCCAAGTCTTTTTCTTTGTGGCTTAAATCAAGGTAAGTTGATTTTGCACAAAGTTTGGAGGAGAGACATGCTGGTAGTTGGTAGCTGACAGAAAACAAACACAGGACTTTTCTACCTGGAAACTGTTCCCTTTGATGCAAGACTGAATGTCACCACTTTGTAAACAAAGAAGATGATTAAAAAATGCTGCCTTCCTTTTTTATTTTTTTTTAACCAAGACTCTTCTCACAGTACCTGGCACTCTCAAAAAACCCCATTAGGCACACCAGAAGAATACTCAAAGGGATTACGTGCTCTTTGCTGGTTTTGTTTTATAAGCCAGGGGCCATTGAAAGAAAATAGAGCCTCCCGTCCAGGTGTCCCTGCTTGGCAAAATAATGGACGCAGATTGATGTGATCTGGAGGTAAAGGACATTAACATCCTCAGGCCCCCAGCAGGCACACTGCCAGGCTGGCTCCGGAAAGGCCTTGAAGAGCAGAGCAAGACTCACTTGCACCCCTGGACATCTCTCGATAAGGGCTTTTATTCCGGGCCCAGCCTACAGGCAGGTGCTCCTCCCCTCGCAGTGGCGTGGGCATGCAAAACGGACTGCCTGCATTATTGATTTAAGACGGCCAGCTGACAATACACTGCGCCTCCTTTTATTTATTTCCACAAGGTACATCTTTCTCTAAACGGAATTGTCTTTGATTTAAAAGCCAGGGTGTCTTCCCCCACCCCAGCACCCCTACAAAGAAACTGAATCCGTCTCGACACAGCTGCTCACAGGCAGCCTGGTGGCAGTTACCCACTGAGGAGAGCTTTTGTGCTGCCCAAGGGAAGACAAGGACCGCACCGGGAGCATAATTTTTGATCGTCCCTGTTTAAATACACTGTGTGTCCATCAGAGAAGTTTGAAGAACACTGTAATTACAAAATATACTCCTGCCCCATAATCAGCACTGTTTGTGAGAGTGGCCTGAGTGGTGACGATTCCGATGTGTGATCCACGGAGCTCACAGACACCTATTGCACAAGTACACTTGGGAAATACACTGGGAGGAAGGAGAACAAATAAAAGGGACCACACTGGTCAGCGGCATGTTTGATGCTGAGTTATCCTCTCTGAGATGGCAACAGCCAGGACACAGGGTTAATGAATTGTCCCCACCTTGGGGGACATTTGGCAGCCAGGACTCCCTGGCCTGGAACACTGGGTCAGGATATATTAGGTTCATTCAATGATTGACTGCTGCCTCAGTTTTACTTTCACCTTGCGTGGGATCTGCAGGACTCGGTCCAAGCCAGGCAGGCTCCAACAGTCACCTGCAAGTGGTGTGTGTGTGTGTGTGTGTGTGTGTGTGTGTGTACGTGTGCCTGTGTGTGTGTTCTAATGAGGCCAGGGAAAGAAAGAAGAGAGCAAAAGCCCACCGAGACACCTGGATGGTGCCTCTACAAGGCAGGCTGGGTATGAATTTTAAAAGAGGTCCCAGATATGTCTCAGCCTTCCCTGCACTTTGAAACCTCATTAACAAACCTCACTCAGTGTCTCCCCAGCCCTGGATGGCCTCCTTGACACCACCACCCCCAGGGCCCCCAACTTTGATAACAGGATCATCCCTCAGCACTCCAGGGCCCACAGGATGGTCTAGACCAGGGGTCCTCAAACTTTTTAAACAGGGGGCCAGTTCACTGTCCCTCAGACCATTGGAGGGCCAGACTATAGTTTAAAAAAAAAAACTATGAACAAATTCCTATGCACACTGCATATATCTTATTTTAAAGTTAAAAAACAAATGAGCAAAAACACCCGCATGTGGCCCGAGGGCCATAGTTTGAGGACGCCTGGTTCTAGACAGAAGAAGCTGCCTTCCTGGGAGTCCCTAGTGAGCCGTTGTGGTGAGGCAAGCTTCAGGTAAGAGGTGAAGTTTGCCTTCTCTGGCTTTCCCTCATCCGCAGGGTCAAGCCACTCTGTCCAGGCTGCCATCCCACGATGCCCTCAACTTGGCCCCAGCCTAGCAACTCATTCTCCCTATAAACGCCCTCTTATCCACAATCCCCCGCATCCTGCAGGGGCTCCTGCTACCACCTTTGCCGGTGCCCTTTCTCCTGCTCCGAGAGCACATCCAGCCCTCCTGCTCTACCCACAGCACCCCACGCCCAGGGTCTCTCGTTTGACCCTAAATATACACCATCTTCAGTGGAGCTACAGACTTTCAGAGTGGGAAGGCGCCCTGTGCTGCATCTAATGCAGCACCTCCTGTTGTTCTTCAGTGGGGAAACCCAGAGGGTAGGCTCAGGTCTCCCAACCCCAGACCAGTGATCCTGCCCTGGGCCCTGCAGCTTCATATGCTTCTGGAAGGAAAGTTTCCAGTCTGGTGCCTCTCCTTGTTCCTTCCAGAGCTTCCCTGGTGCCCTTCCCTGCAGACAACAGGAAAGAGCTGGCCAATAAAATCCCTGCTGCCATATTTATTAGGTTGGCTGACAACTTAGGCTGTAAGTTCTCTTTTTATTATCCCCAATGTATAGCTTTCTCCCAAGTAAATTACCTATCCTTTAAAAGCCAGACTGTCCTCATCCTACCCTTATCTCTTTTTCCCCACCCCTCCCCCAAATGAATCTTTGCCAAGGCAATAGATGCCTTCCTAATTGTCACAGTTTTTCTTCCCAATTGTAGTATCACTGGCTTTCAGTCCAAGATCCCAAGTTCTGGATCATATGCCAGGGAGAGACAAAATCAAGAGCAAGGAGATGAGCTGCAGAGGATGGAAGCAAGAGCCCTGCCCCTCCCTGAGTTCCGGTCCATACATCCCAGACCACCCCACGCCCCACATGCTGGTAAATCCCCAGTGGCCTCCCACATATATGTATGCTAGCTTACTTCTGATGACCTCATTCCCTTCCAAGTCTAATGTTCACGTCGCCAGGTCTTGTCTGCTTCGCTCCCAGAGTTTGGAATTATTTTTCCTTTTGAACAAGGCCACTGTAACTTATTAGGGAAGTCCTATGAGAACACATAAGCAGGTATTTAACACATAAGCATGTGTTAAATTCAGGGGTGACATTACCTGGGGAAGATGGGGAAGGCCTCGTGGAGGAAAGAGGATTTGAAATGGGCCTGGAAAGCCAGAATGGATTTGTACAGAGTGTTTCAAGGAGAGGACACGAGGAGACAAAGTCACAGGGGTAAGATCCAATATGGCAGCAGACATACAAACCACAGAAGTTCCTCAACAAGGCACCTACACACGCTCACCAGTGAAGTAGGAAAGAGGTTTTCCACTATTACCTGGAAGAGTGGAAAAAGGGAGTGGGAAGGAAGAGAAGGATGGAAGGTGGAGACTGCTAGGAAGACAAAGCTACCAAATGTTACTCCTGGGGCACCCAGCCAAAGGCAGAGACCTATCAGAGCCCTGGCAATGAGTGCTGGGAAGGGCCCTGGAGACATTTTCCCTGACTGTGTCCCTCTCCACCAGCACCCGCCACAGAAGGGATAATAAAATATTAATTCTATCTGATCTGGGGCCACCCAAGCAGGATCATGTCACATGATACTTTAATGACCACAACTCAGGCAACACAGCCTGGCTGTCAAGGAGGAACTCCTCTCCCAGCCCAAATCCAAAAGGTGCTCATGTTACAGGAAGGAGCTGGAAGTGGGGCCAGAAACTGAGCATGGGACCCCATGGATGCCCCAGGGACCCCAAGAGCCTGTCTGTCCATGCAGGATAGAAAGGCATCCACCACTTTCCACCTTGTTCCTCCTCAGTGCTCAAGTGAACTGTTCTCCAGCGTATGGTGTCACTCCAGAACTAATAAAATGTGAAAGTCTAATTGTATTAGCAATTTCCCATCATATTCTATTAATATGTATCATATTGGTATCTATTTTCACTAATGTGACATGAAAGGTAGTAATATGATTACTTTTTTAGTGAAAACAAACCCTAATGTAATTAAATGTTGACCACATAGGCTGGGAGATATGGCAACCAGCAGGTATTTGGGACTTATTTCCTCTTGAAAGAAGAGGAAACCTTTCCAAACCTGCCAACAAAGAGCTCTTTTCTAGGACAGTGCCTGTCACACAGTAAGTCCCCTAAATCACAGTGGGAGGCAATACAATACAGAAATAAGAGCACAGTTATTGATAGAGATCTGGCTTTCATATTCTGGAATTTTGTAGCTGGGAAACTTTGAGCTAGTTAATTTCTTTAAGCCTTAGTTTCGTCATCTGAATAGTGGAGCTCATAGCAGCACCAAGCTCAGAGGGTTTATTAGAATTAAATGAGATCATGCTTGCAAAGCACTTAGCAGAGTTTCTGGCACATAGCAAATGCTCACTAAATGTTAGAAATAATTGTGGTAAACACAGGAGCAGAATAGTCTAGGGCTTTTTCTCCACTGGTGTCAGTTCATATTCAGCATGTGGCCCTTTCAAATATGCTTTTATTGTTCTGCAATAATTTGCCTTCTTTAGAAGACTCAGAAGGAGATACTGCATTCAAACTAAATATAAGGAAAGAAAACAAGAGAGGTGGGAAGCAGGCCTATCCACAAAGGCTTCTGAATTCTGTTCACTGCTGAGCAAGAATGAGCGAGAATTTTAGGTTTAAATCTCCAAACAGACCAAGTACAATTTTGGAAAGTAAAAAAGTATTGTGGTGGTCCTTTGTTCTTTCTTCCTGCCTAGTACAGAAGTAAAAGCCCCAAACCCTTTCCCCAACTGCCCACCAGGAAACAAGGGAGGTATTTACCTAGAGACCCAGCCACTGCCAGGGACACAGAGGGTGTGCGGTGACCACCAAGCGCCTCTGGCCCAAGCTCCTAACCCGCTGGGTGACACTGCAGGTGACATTTGGCAGGAAGCCTTTCTGAGACTCTTCCCAGCCAGTGCGTGGAGGAGAAAAACAAGGGACAAGGGAGAGGACCAGAGGACCTCTTGTGGTTGTTTCTCAGCAGGACGGGAGCCCACTGTATAGGTTCTGACTCCCCAAGGCTGCCAGTGCAATGTCTGCCCAGGGTGGCACTAGATCATTTCCAAGCTCCCTTCTGACTGGAACAGCCTCTGGCTCTGTAACACTGGCCTGAGAGGAACAAGCCACTTGCCCACCAACTTTGACTTCTAACAAGCAACTCAGCACTCTTCCATCCTTCAGCACCCCTAAAACGGAGACCTTGCCCTTGGATATTTGGAAAGCGCTTCTCTGAAATGGGAACGGACTTGCCCAAGGTGCCTGGTGTCATTCAGTGCCAGGACAAGGCAAAACGTTCATTTTCTACAACAGAGAATTCCATGCACTGGAGCCTTACCTAACTTACAATTACATCGGGTGGGTCTTTCATAACTAAAGTTCATGTGCTGAGCACTATGCTAAGCACTTTATTTAATACACCAGCCCTCTGAGGAAGGCACTATTAACCTCATTTTAAAGATAAGGAAGCTGATACCCAGAGAAATTGAGTGACTTGCCAAAGGCCAACAGCCCGTCAGGGTCAGAACTAAGAACTGAATCTAATCTGGCTCTAAATCCAGTATTCTCCTCCAGAGAACCACATGCTTTTGTGGAGAAATGCTTTCTCTTGCCAAAGTTACTGGAAGCTCACTGAGGGAAGGGATTGCATGTCACCAAATCCAGTGAAACCAGGAGCTCTGTGAACCTGACCTGTTACTTGACCTCTCTAAGCAGGGCGGCCATGCGATTTCCAATCCAGACCAGGACCCATCCGAAAATGAAAGGGACCACCAATCAGACAGGATGCCGGGATGACAGACAAACCAGGACTGCCCTAGAAACATGTGGACTTGTGCTCACAGAGCCTCTCACGCTCACTTGCAAAATGAGGAGTTTAGAGGAAACCTCAAGGTCACCTCCAGGACCAAACACTCGGATTCTACGACAATAGTAAAAGGGGAAACATATGCATCTGGACAGCTCACCAGGAATACAAAATGGGGACTCCTAAAGGCCACCAGAGTGCACGTAAAGTGTTCTAACAGGAGTGCATTTGTTCACATATTGTTTAAATTCAAAAAAACACTATCAAACACTTTAAAGAGTCATCTCTAATCTCATTGACTATCGTCCTCTTTGGGGTTTGATGCATTACCTATGTAGAGACAACAGAGCTAGATATAGATATACATCTTTTTTTAATCAAAAGTGGGTAATCATGCTCTGCCTGACAGTGCTCTGCCTGCCCTGTACTTTTCCTCGTGTCAGCATGTAAAAATTTACCCAATAAGGTGGTATCTGTATAATATTCTATTTCGTGGATGGAATTGTACATCTCACTATTTCCCTTATTACAACCAGACATTTAAGTTGTAACCAACTCTTTTGCAAACCAACTATTAAAAATATCATCATACATATGTCCTTATACATATGCAATACTCCTGCTGTTATTTTATTCTTGGGTGCTAGATAAGAGCATTTTAAACTCTTAGAGATCCAACCCGAGGGCTCACCAGAAAGGCTGCACCAATTTACACTCCCATTCCCACTGACACCATGTGACTTTGCTCGTTCCCCTGCACACTTACTAGCCTCGAATTGTTTTCATTTTTGTCAATCTGCTAGGTGACAAATATATATATACATATATATGTTATTGTTTAAATCACATTTCTTTGGTAACTAGTGAGGGTGAGTGTCTTTTCAAATGTTTATCAGCCATTGGTAAATATTCTGTAAATTACCTGTCCCTTTTGCCCATTTTTCTGCAGGTTGTTGGTCTTTTATCATCTGCTTTTTAAGACCTCTTTAAAGATTAAGAATATTAATCCTTTACACGTCATGCAAATCTCTTCTCCCAGGTGGTCATTTGTCATTTAAACTTGTTTAGGTTGTCTTTCGTCATGTAGAAAAGTTTTCGTCTTTATTGAGTTACCTGTTTCCATCCTTTCCCTAAGGCCTCTGGGGTTCCCATCTACTCTGAAAGGCATCCTACCCCCAAGTTTATACAATGTCGTCCACAGTGGAAGTTCAGAGCATGGGGAGTCCCCTGGAGTCATAGGGAAAGAGGGCTGGGCCGGCACTCCGGCTCGCTGCCCTATAGGGTTCTGGGGCAGGCTGGGGGGCACACAGGCCGCCAGGCTTCTGCTGCTCTCCCGAAATGCCCCAAAGGGCAGAAGAGCAGATCCACTTGCCAAGAGTCTGGGGCCCCAGCTCAGAATTCCAGTGGAAGGAAAAAAGTTCTTAGAAATTGTGTTTCATCTTAGCAATTCATTAGAACTTTATTTTCTACTCCATAATATTGTTAGTATTTATTTTTCTATAAAAGTAATGTTTTGATTACTCACCAACTAAATTATTTAATTTGTTCATCTTGGAATCATGCACCGGGCTGCTGGGGCAGCATTGGGTGCCTCCAGCCACACCTGAGCCCCAGACTGAGATGCACCGATGAACGGGGCTCTGCATGCCCCACCACACTCCCCAAAGGTTGGGCATTATCAGCATTGCTGCTAAAAGTAGACCAAACCAGAGAGGAGGGACAGTGTCCAGTTGACGAGTTCCACAGGTTAGGGAACTTAAAGTTCCTTTCAGAGCATGTCATCACGGGCATCTGACCAGAGTGCTGGACGTGTAGGGTCTGGGCTTTCAAGATCTCTTCCTGATGCCTCCCTTCCCCTTCCCCTCTCCCGCTCTTCCTCCATGGACGTGTCCAAGCTCCTTTTCCTTCCTTCCACTCACCTTAACCTTTTCTCATGATCCCCAAACTCCTCTAGTTGCCCCAGAATTTTCTTGAGTGGAGCAGATTTATTCCTACTTGCCTCAGAGTCACAGATCACAAACCTACAACTGGCCATCTGAAAGGCCCAGGCAAGCAAAGGCCTCCTTTCCTGAAGCCAGTAGGCATGGAATGTGGCATCTTCCACTAGGACAGGCTCAGTGGCAGTACGTTGAATGCAGACACCACACTGAAGTTAGTTACCCTCAGTCTCCTGATGTGTAAAATGGAGCTAAAAACAGAACTGCTCTACAGGGCTCTAGGGAGAATTAGATGAGTCAATTATAAAGTCCTTAAAACAGTCTCTGTCATAAAGTGAGCATTCAACAAATGTTAGTTGTTGTCAGTGTTATTATACAATATATTACTATCCATTATTATACTATATATACTATATATTACTATATAATGAATATATTATTACACTATATGTATATGTATATATAATGGATATATTATTATACTATATATTATTATACTATATGTAAATGCTCATTAGGGTTTGTTCATTAGTGAATGGTTCTTCTGCCACCCTTTGCAGGGGTAGTGGCTGAAGGGTAGTGGAGTATGGTGCAAAGCAGACATGTCAGGATAGGTAACTAGCTTGCCTATCATGTGCACTTGCATTCTAGGCTGTTCCAAAAAAGGACAGCAGGAGATCTGTGTTTTAGTTTGCACCACTCCCAGCAAAAAGGATCTATGAGAAGCAGCAGTCCTCAGGAAGACTGATTTTTCAGATGGAGTTACCTCACCTAAGTTCACTCCTTCTCAAAGTCTTACATTCCTTCTCCTGGGTTGATCCTGTAGGGCTCCCTCACACTCTTCACTCTCTCGTTTCATTTCTGAAGCAGCACTCCAATTTGCCTGAGCTAGACCGTTTTCATTCCAACGGGCCCGTGGGGTCCTATTCCCAGCATGGTCCTACCTCTTTGCTAAATGACAAAAGATCAAAGCTTTCATAAAGCCACAGTGAGAGGGAAGGGAAGATCAGGTTATCGGGGCCATTCACTATCCACATACCCAGGCTTGTGTGCACTCATTCATACACACACACACACACACACACACACACACACACACACACCCCTTTGCCAGATTATAAATTGCAAAGCCAAACAAGCCATAAACTCTTATGAGGGACGAGGGGAAAAAGCCATGCCAGGAAGATAACAACAACAATGTCAAATTTCAGACATGAGCAGGTTTTCTGGGGTGTGGGGGTGGACTCCAAAACAGGGGTTTTCGATGGAAAAGCTGACAGCCCCTTAGAACTAAAGCAGCTCGACTGGGTGCCACTATAATAAATCAAAATCAGTTATGTAAAGTGTAAAATTATCATTTGGAAATCACTCTCTCTGAATAATTCAATCATTGACTTTCACATCAAACAACCATTTCAACCACCCACACACACAGTTCAGCCTCACACTGGTCTTAAACTCTCTTTAATTATCGGCATTAACCTATCACATTACTATTTCATTCCTCTTTCATCCTGGGGGAGGGGTCAGTGATTATGATAAATCACAATGAACGAGAAAGACTTTCAGCTGTCCTTCCACACAGCTCCAGAGTTCCCTTGATCTGATGGTGACAGGTCTGCCTTTGTCCCAGGAAGGGACAAGGACAGATAAGCAGCCTCCCTCTTGACAAATGCATTATGGATGCCAGGCAGGGGGGAAAAAAGGGCCAAAAATGCTTTAGAACCTGGCTCTGCAGCTGTGAGTGGCCATCTCATGCCTATGCCTCAGCCTTAGCAGAGATGTCTCTTGTCTTTGTTGGTGGGTAGAACATGGAGAACCAGGTAAGGAAGTTTCCCCAACAACCTAGTTCTCACATACCCCACTGAGCAGATGTTACCCAAAAATAATAAAAACACACACATCTGTCTAAAGCTAATCGCTTACCCTCTTACCCTCTCAGAGCTTACTCAGCCACAGAAGGTTACTGAGTCTCCTGATTCTTTCGGGGGGGCTCTGGCCGCTGCCTTAGTGATCCCCAAAAAGCAGGGCTGCACAAGGATGGACATGGGGTGAAATACTTCATTTAGGGAAAAGGGGTTTCCTCCACTGCTGGCTGGAAGTCCAGTTTCCTCACTCTGCATATTTAGGCGTGTCTCTACCCACTTTTCTCTCTCCCTCCCACCACCTTTTAGAACTTGCAGCTTCTACATACTTAAGAGGCAAAGAAAATCCAACAAAAGGATAAAAATGTTTTTATAAAAATGTTCATTGCGACATGCTATCCAAGAAAAAGAAGAAAACAACTTAAATGTCAACCATAGTGCATAGGTTAATAAATTGTATCACACCCATTCAATGGAGGGCATTTCAACCATTGAAGATCATGTTTTCCATGTGTATTTACAAGAAATGGAAAGCTATTCATAATATATTGTTAGGAGAAAAATACAAAGTCAGGTGAATCATGAGAGACCATATGAACATGTCTGATTCGATTTTTTAAAATATGTTAGGATATACTCAAAATTCTGATAATGGTTATATCCATTTAGTGCTATTAGTATAGGTGATGTTTACTTTTTGTTTTCTCTGCTTTTAGTTCCATCCATATGTTCTCATTAGTCCACAAAGAAGCAGATGAATAGAGTGGTTCAGACCATGGACCTACCTGGAGCCAGTCTTCTTAGATCCAGTCTAGTTCTGCCACATAGGGACGTGACCTCAGGTAAGTTACTTAACATCACAGTACCTCAGTTTTTTAATCTGTAAAATGGAGAAATAATGATATGAACCTCAGGATCACTGTGAGGATCAACTGAGTTATTTAAAACCGGGGTTGGCACATAGTACTACTATGCAACTGTTAACAATGACTATTAAGACAATCATATATTTCTTGCATGATTAAAAAAAAAATACCTAAGGCCTCAGGCCAGCTGTTGAATCTTAGGCACATCCACGTCTCCTGGCATGAGTTCCCTTAACAGTAGAATGAACAAATTAGGCAGATGACCTTAAAGGCCTGTCCCCGGTCTGTAAGGGCATAATTCAACAGGGACGCTTCTAGTGGGCCCTGACTGTGGCAAAGAGGTGAAAGGGGACACTTCAAAGCAGGCTTGCAGTAGGGGAGGCTGGCAGGGCCCCCAAAGCTTGGGGGGTTGCGGGAGAGGAAGACTCCTAGAACAACAGCCAAGGCACATTGCCTCTGCACTCGACTATGTGATTAAGTGACTGGCTTCTCTTTTTCACAAAGCCAGACTCCAGCTCAAAGAACCTCAGGGACTATTTTAAAGACAAGTTATTCCTTTGTTTTTAATTGTAATTAAGTAGGTATTTTATAATATTTAAATGGTGTAATTTACATGTCACTTCCAGGATGCACTGGGTACCCTCCACCAGAGGGAGAGAATGTAAGTTTAAGAGGACTGCTGTGTATTATTTTGTGATTAGGGAAGTGCATTTATGCAATTGTGAGTAGCACGGAGATACTGGGATATTTCAAGACTTCATCAAAGATGCCAGAACTTTAACAAATTTACTTGGAGCCACAGTTTATTCATGTTAAGATTTCATTCATCCTTCTTCCCATACTTTGACAAAATGTTTAAGTTAGTTTCTCATTTTATTTGTCTACTGAGTTCCCTAAGTTAGGGAAATTAGTATTGTGTGTGCGGTTTGATTTAATTAGCAATTGGGGAAATCGGCCTGGCATGTTTCATGGAAGCTTGGGGAAATTGTCAATTAGCATTGTGTTAATTGGTGTCTGCCGTCCTTGCTTTTTAGTTTTTAACCCCTTTTACCTTGTTCCCTCTTTCAGTATGTAAAATCTGGCTGTTTATTATTCTTTAAATAAAGGATTAATTGCCTGAATTCCTGCCTCTGCTCCGTGTCCTTTTTCTCCCCGAGCAGATGGGGAGTTGGGCAGGCCCGTGGTGGCAGTCTTGTTCCTTTCAGGCCCTCGTCCTCCCTGGCACAGGGGGAAGCGCTCTCTGCTGCACTGCCCCTTGCCCAGCCTGGAGCTTCCTCACCGCCATTCTCAGCACCCTGCGGACCCTCTCTGTCCACAATCACCAAAGACCCTGCCTGGCCCTCACCTCTCATTATGCTGGAGTCTGTGGCTGACACATTGGACCCAATCAGCACCTCCTCAAGGGAAGGGGAGGGAGTCTCTCCGAAGCAGGAAGGCAGCGTGCATTTACTGAGTGCTTCCCGGGAGCTGGGCTTTTTTAATCTCACAGCACCCCCAATACGTTCGTAGTAAAAAAGATGGGATTCAACCCCACTACTGGGATTCAAACTGAGACTTTGTCCATCCTGTTCAGCACTGTATTCCCTGAGTCCAGATCCTTGTTGTCCACGGGGTTCTTGAACCAGCAGTATTGGTGTCAGCTGGGAACTTGATAGAAATGCAGAATCTCAAGTCCCAATGAGATCTACTAAGTCAACGTCTGCATTTAAAACTCCCCAGGTGACTCCCAGCACATCACATTAAATGTAAGAAGCACTGGCCCAGCACACTGCTTGACCTGTACTAAGCCACACTTGACTCTGTTGCTAGAGTGCTTTTTGTACCCCAGTATCTGTTGCCTTCTTTTTCCACAGTCATAGAAGTTTTGACTCAGCGCTTAGGTGTCCAGATAAAGAAAACATTTCCCATACTCCTTTGCAGCTAGACTGTGATCATGTGATCATGTTCTGGCCAATCAAATGTAAGTGGAAGTCTCAAATGGCAACTTCCAGGACACTTCCTTAAGAGAGAACTAGCATCCTACTCACCCCATCTCTACCCATCCTACTGCTTGGAACATAGATGTGATGGCTACAGCTCCATGTTGGGAGAATGAGGGATATACTTTCAGGATGGCAGAGCAGAAATGCGGAAGGAGACTGGGGCCCTAAGGACCTAAGGAGCCCCCTACTTACCCTGTACGTAGAATCTGCCTCCTCAGATTCTGAACTTTGTCTAGGCTACTTTTCTTTGGTGCGGGGACAAACCTACTCCTGACTAATACAGAAGCCAAAGCCCACCTTGTCTACATAACACATAATGCTTCCCAAATTATAATAAATTCACAAGTAAGGCAAGGAAATCCCCTGTAGCATAAGACCGGTGGGCAGAAATTCCTAAAGATGGGTTTCAGCTCAATAAAATGCTTGCCCATGATTAGAACTGTCCAGCTACGATGAACTGCCCAACCCTATCAACGTAGTGAGCTTCCAGTCGCCAGAAGTGTTCAAGCAGAGGCCTCCCCATGTGCTGCAGAGGAGATTCCTGCCCTGGGTAGAATACTGATCCCTTCCAACTCTAACCTCTTGCCTCCAAAGAATTGTAGAAATGCAAATATACATACACAGGGGCAGTGGATTTTAAATGTTGAATGTGCCCTAGTCATTGACCCAAGTTAGGAACTTCTCTCCTACTTTATCACAAGAACTCTGTGCATTTATTTATCCGATGCCCTTCTATGCTCTCCTCCTTACCACTGGGGCTGGGAGTCTACAGATTACCTTTAAAAGACTCTCCAACTCTGGTTTGATTCTGCCAAAGGGAGGCACTAGTGGGGGATTAGAGGTGGCAGAAACAGAAGAGCTTTCTGCTATTTCTCGGACGTCAGAGTTAGCTCTGGCACTGGCTGGCAGTTGCCATGGCGGCAGCAGAATGGAGTAATTCCCAATTCCAGCCACCCGAGGGGCAACAGCAGCACCTTGGCAGCTCCAGCAGCACAGCAGTGGGCTCAGGTGCAGGCTCTAGTCCAGGGGGATTAGCAGTTTCCTAATCTCTAGGTATCATCTCTTGTTTCTTCTGCTCCTTCACAACTTGTCTCCCTTTTGCTCCTCCTGCCCTTTCTACACCTTTGTAACCAATGTTTGAACTAAATCTCCTCTAGGTAAAATATCTTGGATGGTTCCTGATTTCCTGGCTGGACCCTGATGATGCAATCACCAGCCCTCAAGGGTCTCTCCTCTCTCCTGAGGCCATCCCCAGTGCATGCCAGAAGGGGACATACATAAAATTAGCACCTGACAGCAGCGGCACCCATTGCCAGCTTTCCCTGCCCTGGTCCCCGAGCTGTCGTCTATCAGATGCAGGCAAGACCATAGGGCTGTGGAGTCTTCAAGTTAACACCTAACAATCACAGCTGATGAGGCTGCACTCTGAGACAGATCTATGGCTTCAATTTCTCACCAGTATTTTAGCTCCCCAGGCTAGTTGTCATGTAGCAGGTCTCATTGAGAGGACATTAAGGGACTCATTTTTCAAAAGCCGGCTTACACCAGCAGAACTCCATTTCCACGTGATATTTATCAACAAAAACCCTCAAACATGCTCCCACACCCCAGTCCCCAAGCAGATTTAACTACTAGACAGCGCCCATTTATAAAACAGCAAATGAAATCCTTCTCTTTAATAAGAAGAGCAGGAAAATTCTCTGCTACAAGTTTTCTTCAAAAGCTCCCCTCAAGCCCAGGAGAGAGACAGAATTCTTGAAAGGCCCTATTCTCTCCAGTTCAGGTTCCAGAAAGGGTTCTGGGACAGGCTGTTTGATTTGAGGGGCAAAGGTCAAGAGTGGAAAGGGAGGAATCAGAGAGCCAAGATAAAGAAGCTTGTAGATTTTCTACCCAATTCATTCCAACTCTTATTCCAGAAAATACACTATCAACAGAATTGCAACCACTGCTCCCTCAAATCAGTCCATTGGACTGTCAACTCAATGACTTAGACAGATGTAAAACCCTATCAGGATTACTCATGTTGATACATTTCTTCCATTATCCTATATGCATAAAAACTCTGATGCAAGCCTGTGGGACCTAGAGCAGGGTCCAGAGTTCAAAACTGCACACCCAGGACCTGAAGGTCTCTAATCCCCTTGTATGGCCTTTATGAGACCAACTGAACTGCGTTAGAGAAATTTAGAGGACACTCAGTGGGGATGGGCTAAGCTGTAGGACAAGTCACAAATATTTAAACTATACGCAGCATTTGTAGATGCAGCTTAGAACACACCCTGACAGTTCTGGTGGAGAATTAGTGTGTATTTGTACAAGTCCCTGTTGGTACCAGGGTCAACTTCAGGGGGTTCTATATCCTGACTCAGCCCACTGGGAGAGCAGGTAACTGCCCACACTCAGGTCTCCAGAGCACCCAGCTGTTTTCAGGTGAGGAAAGAGTGTGACCTGGGTGAGAGCCAGGAACTCTAGAGTCCCCTGGGGAGACCTGACCCACACTTGGTTGCCACCGTTTCATTCCCATGCAGCTCTCCCATCACTAAATAAGGCGTTTATTGCTGGAAGACTATTTGGCCCTATCCCAAGCAATCTTTAGGAACCAAGATCAGAGTTGAATCAAATATGCCAATTTTATCTTCCCTTTCTATGTAATCTCCCACTCATCTCCCCTTCTCTTCTCCCTGCATCCCAGTCCTGACAGTCTCCACAGAGTTCCCAGTAGAACCAGCAAACAGTGAGAGAGGCAAACACAGGGAAACAGGAAACAGAACACCCTACCCACTCCTCAAGACCCACACATGACTACCCACCTGGCCCCCTGGGCCCATCTTCCCAGCATGAGGCAGGCCTACAGGGTGAGGTCTAGCAATGGGCTTTATGGACAGCCTCTCTGTGCAAGAGGAGAGAGCTATCTGATAGGGAATTCTCATTGGCTCTCTCACCTATGCCAGAGCAGAAAAAAAAACAAGGGTAAACTAGCCCTAAAGCTATGAGGATAGTCATTTTGACCAGGGACTGATAGTCAAGGGCTGCTTTAATTCTGGCAGAAGGAAGAGAGTGTGGGCTTATCTTTTTTAACTATTTCTAGTTCTAGAATTCTACTAAACTTAACCATGAATTTTGACTTACCCAAGCCTGGCACTATACCCATTCAATCCTCTGTTTCCCAGGGTTCACAACCCAGCCAGAAACCTACATCCCCAGATGAAACTTGAGCTCCAAACACCCGCCTGGAGATAAAGCCTATTGTTTTTTTAATAAATAAGTGACCATTTACAGTTTGACAATGCAAACCAACAGAGCACGCATGTGATGGTTTTCTGGAAGACTTGGGGGCAGATCAAACTGGACACCTAGGTAAATGCCGGTTTGAGAATTGTCCTGGCCTTGGGCAGCATGGGGTTTTCAGGCTAGTGATGAGAATAGAGTGATAATAATAATAGAAACATTCATGACCAGTAACATATATTTGCATGCCACACATAATTTTAGAAGTGGTTTCACTTCTAAACCATTCACTCATTTTCTCTTTTATTCTTAAAACTTATTTCCACCTGGATGGGTACAGGCACATTCCACATGCTCAAATGCATCCATCTTCTCCTTTGCCCACCTCCCCTCTACTCCAGTTCTGTTAAGACATTAACACTCTCCCAAAACCATGGAGCAATAAGTCTGGGAACATCTGATTCATCTGATTAACACACTTTGCTCCAAGTACTTTGGTTTAGTCCTTTGTAACCTCGCAATCAGTTTTCTTTCTCCATCCCATCACCAGCACTCAAGTCAGGCCCTTGAGACCTCTCTCCTGGACAACTGCAACAGCTCCTAACTGGCCTCCTCATCTGGTCACATCAGGTCTCAATCCACAACTGGGTTGGCAGCCACAGAAGTCCCCTGCCCACAATCACCAGTGGTCTCAGTGTTCTCATACCTGGAAGTCTCTTTCATCTCAACTCCAAGAAAAAAATGTGCCTCTTCCTGCCACCTATTATAATAATGCCTTAATATCAACACACAATCCTTTAACCGCAATTCAAAATAGAATGAGCTTAGAAAGTGAAAAACTGTTTGAAAACTGTTTAATGATAAAACTTGTCATGAGGCTATTTAAAATGTTTATTTAACCCACTTAGCATATTCATACACAGCACTACAAAAATATTAATATCTTTGACTATGGAACACTTCCCCAGACCTCTGTGGGGGTATTATGAATGATATTGGATATGCACCATAATATCTTGCTAAATCTGAAAATTTCTGTATTCTGAAACACATATGGCCCAAAGGGTTTTAGATAATGGATTTGGGGCCTGTATTAACTAGCATTAGAGTCATTACTCTCCATGTCTTATACACAGTAATCAATCAGTGAATCCTCACTGAGCACCTATTATACAGAAGGCAACTTTCAGGCAGTGAAGGCATATAACTGGTTAAAATGCCTGACCCTTGACTACAATGCGTACAGCCCTAGACCTAAAGTAGAACCAACATGCTGTGGTCCCAGTAAGGGCATCTGATGAGGGAGTCATCATCACAGACTGGATGCTCAGGAAGAATTTTGCAGAGGAAGCTTTCCTACCCTAAGAGGCAGAGGAGAAACAAAGAAAGAGTGATGAAGCTCTAGGAAGGTAGCCCAGGTGTGGGGAGATAGGGGAAATTCACAAGAAATTCCCAATGGGAGCCTAGTTGACTATGCTAAACTAGTAGACTTATGCACAATCATAAGGGAGTTAGCCACTATTCGTACAATTATATTATTAATACTCAGAAAACTACTCCTGCTGCTGCTTCCGATGTCCCTACCACCATGGCAGCCAAAATGTCATCTGGACCCTCACCAACACTGGGTGAGAAATCCTACCTCTGTTACAAGTACTGTTTATAGAAAGTGCAGTGACTGCTGGAACTGGTTAAAAAAAAAAAAAAAAAAGTGGCTGGAGAAGTAGCCACAGTCAGATCATCATGGGCCTATAAAGCGGGTGGGAGAGTCCTATGGCTGCGAACAGGAGCTCAGCATTTAACAACAGCTCAGCATCTCTGGGGAGGGTGTCAAATGCTTCTGTGCCTCAGTTGCTTCATCTGTATCCTGGAGCTGCTGCTGCTGCTGAGGGTGATATCACCTAATTCATTCTAGTATTGTGAAGATTCAATGAGAATCTGCATGGAAAGCACCTAGTCAACAAATGCTGGTTGCAGTTAATTATGTCAACATTCAAAATCGCTTATGAGCAAGAGAAAGCAACTGCAGGGCTGAGACACAGTCAGACTGACATTACACAGCCCCAGGTGTACGTGTCAGGTCTGCATTCCAAGGAAGGAGGCAAGAGAAAAGGAGACCAGTTAGGAAGCTGTTGTAGGGACCCAGACAAGAGATGAGACGGGGCTGAGCTCACAGCCATGGCAATGGGCTGTAAAGGGGACCTCCGGGTCTACTGCAGTAAATACCTGTGAGTTCATTCGGACATAAATAAATAATTAATTAATTAAATAGATGAGGGAGAATGGGCCTTTATTTCTTACAGTAGAATTCCGACTAATAAATGTGAACGAAATAATAAAAATAGAAAGTCATCATTAAGCAAATACACTGTTGTAATTGTGACAAACAGGAACTATCGAGGGACAATAAACTTAGTAGGCAGAAGTATGATGGGAAACAGGATACTTCCATTGTCTTAACATATCTCCCACAAGATACTTACTAATTGAAAAGAGAAAAATAGCAACTTTATAGTGGACTAACCTGGCAGTCACCATCTTAACCTAGTGATCAAAGATAACATCACCAGTAATAACACATATTGACATTATGCACTTCCAGATAGGATATACTGAGGACATCAACCTTATGGGAATCCTGCCAAAAATGCAGAACGTCAATCTAATTATGAGAAAACATCAGACAAACCCAAATCTGGGGACATTCTACAAAATGACTGGCCATGACTCCTTAAAAGTGTCAAAGTCATGAAAGACAGACTGAGGAACTGTCACAGATTGAGACCAAAGAGTGACAATAATTACAAGCAATGTGGGATCCTGGTTAGGATCCTGAACCAGAAAATGGGCGTTAGTGAGACAATTGGTAAAATTCAAATAAAATCTACAGATTAGTTAGTAATCCTGGATCAATGTTAGTTTCCCAATTTCAATAACTGTACTATGGTTATACAAGATGTTATAAGACATAAGCATTATGGGAAGCTGATGAAAGGTATTCAGGAACCCTGTCCTATTTTTGCAATTTTCTAAGTGTAAAATAATTTCAAAATAGAAAGTTAAAAATAAACAAACATAATTCCTTCATCTGACCTACCTCCTGGGCAACAATGGGGGATGTTGAGTGGGGCAGTGTATGAAATTAGACAGCCTCAAGTTGGCGCCTGGCTGCACACTACTTACAAACCTCTCCCAGTCGTGTCCCCATGATCATACTTTGTATTATATATACACTTGTCTTTCTCCATCATTGGAGTGAGGACTCTTTTAACAATAGGAACCACATCTTATTCACTCTGGTACACTTCTCAAGTCAATGCCTGTCGCATGAATTACATATCGTTGATGTTCAATATGTTTGGTAATTTGTCCAAAGAAAATCTTCCACAAGGCCATCTCCTTATGGTTAAATCTGGTCTTACTTGACAACAATGAATAGTGGAGTCTGCATTCACATGGCATGTTCACTTCAGGGAGCCATGCCTTCCATGAAATAATAGTATATGGCCAAGTTCTTAAGGGCTAAAAAGAGAAATTCGGAGAGGAAACTCTCTGAGAGACCATGGGCTTGGAGAGAGATGACTCCTGGGTCTTTGTTCCCTTTCCCTCCTGACACCAAGGAAACTAATAATCACAATGCCACATTAGTGGTTCTCAACCAGGGGCAAACCTGTGTCCATGTCTGGAGACATTTTTTATTATCACCACTGGGGGAAACAGGGGTGGTGCTACCAGCATCCAGTAAGTAGAGGCCAGGGATGCTGCTGACATCCTGCAGTACATAGGAAAGCTTCCCACAACAATTATCCAACCAAAATGTCAACAGTGCCAAGGTTGAGAAACCCTGGTTTATGTCCTTCCTTGTTCCAAAAGTGATTGAGAGGGAGCCACGCCCCTCCCAAGAGAAAAATGATGCCCATTGAGGGTGAAACAAAGGCACTGAGTGTTGATAACTTTCCTGACTTCAAAGAGGGGTTCCAAATGTTTGAAGTAGGGCCAGGGAAGGTCTATTCTTATCTAGTTCTCTGCATAACAGAGAAAGTAGAGATCATGAAGGATCCATCACCAGCTGGGATTGCAGAGTTCTGCTGGGCAGGCTCCAGGGAGTGAGAATTCCATGTCTGTACTTCACGATCCATCTCAGGGAGCCGGTGAGAAACAGGGCTCCTGCCCACATCTGCAGCTGGGTACCACATCCACATCTTTCACCCACTGTTTGGTAACCAGCACAGTGTAGCCGCCTGTTGACATAATATCTGTCCTCTCTGAGGCCTGGGGACAACCTAACAGCCTTACTGCTTTTTGGAATTTTTGACCAGAGAGAACATGTGGTTGTAGAGAACAGGCAGGGAGGGTTTTGGGGGAGGAGGTGAGGGGCTCTGTGGCAATAACAGGAGTAGGGCTGGCCACCAAGAGCAGTTGTGCAGAGAACTCTGGCCTTCGTGTGGGCCACTGGCCTGCCAGCAAGCCTCCAGCCACGGTTTATTCCAAATCACCTCCCTTTGAAGAAAAGGTGTAAGAACAATTCAAATGACCAGAGGGAAGACCCCTCTTTCTCTACTTTGTTAGTCATGATGAGTAATGAAAATTTGGTTCTCTATCAAAGCCGGGCAGAGGATTTATGCCAACAGTGGCACTTGATTTTTCTGCACTTGAGGATCTGCAGCCAAAAGTAACAAGCACACGTGCATGTGCCGGGGCCTTGGCAGAGCAATCCCACGAACCCTGGACCCTGCCCTCTGGGAGGTGCTAATCTGCCCGGCACAAACGGTGCTGACTCCAGCCAGTCTCTGAATACAACAGGGTCCAGCACAGCAGCTCTCTCCCCAACCAACTAATAACAAATGCTCAGAGTCCCTTCTTTCCCCAGCAAACAAGGCAGGTGCTTCTGTGGCCTGGGTTTAAGTGTGACCTCCGGAGCCAGGCTGCCTGGGTTCCAATTCCAAATTGACCACTCCCTGGTGCATCCCTGAGTGGGTCACTTATTCTTGCTAGGCCTCTGCTTTCTCACCTGGAGAATGGTGATATCGGCACCCACCTCGAAGGTTTAATCCATGTAAAGGACTTATGGCAGCGAATGGTCTAAGGCCAGCTCTCGGGGAGATGACAGTGATCCCACCTCCCTCTCTTCAAGAGGTCTGGCTGGGAGCCTCCGCTGGGTGGGGGAGACTCCAAGGGGGCAGCAGCTGTTGGTCTCGATCCTTTCACACACCTTGACCCCTGACTTAAAGGGCTCAGAGAGGCACTTCCACTGCCACCCCTGAATTTGATATAAACTTGGAAAGTGATGATAAATCTGTTTTTATTTATTTCTAATTTATACCCTGCCAGCTTCCAGAAAGGATGTAAAGCAGCACAGATAAATCTACGTAACCTCCAGTGACAAGAACCAGGGCATGCTCTTCTCCCACAACTGCCACGAAGGTCGGCTGGCCCCCACCCCTTCTGAGCAGATCAGCGGGTGTCCAGGGGGCCAGCACGGGCAGGAGGCGGGTGGGCAGCTGCTGACGGAGGCGGCGCCCAGCCTCAGCGGCGCCCAGCGCAGCACCAGAGATTCACCGCCTGCCTCACCTCCTACGCTGCTGTTTCCATCTCTCTCTCCTGCGGCCACATCACATCCACGATGGCTTCTGCTGTCCCTGATGGGTTATAGGGACAAGGGACATCAAGGGGAAAGCTGCCCTGGCATAGCCACCAAAAAATATAATAAACCATATAGATAAAATCAAATCACCAGTGACTTTGAAGGGAGGGGGTATGTGCATTCATTTAACCCTAAAAGAGCAGCATAACAGTATCAAAAGAAGGAGCTGAGTGTCTCGGTGGCAGGTCAGTCACAATGTCCCACACCCCAATACCCCTGCACCTTGCTGCCCCCAGGGACACCTGATCCCAGAAACACCATTCCCCAGAGGCAGCTCTAGCTGAGCCACTTTCTTCTCTCCTCCACCCACACAAAGATCCCACCCTACAAGGGCCTCCGTATCCCACAGCCCGTCCGACCTCTCCACTTACTGGCCTCTGCCTCTCTGGATGTCAGTGTCACCGACCATGCCCGCCTTCCCCTAAGCACTTCATCCCCTGCCCCGTGTCTCCCCAGCCCCTCTCCTTCCCTGCGGATGCTGATCAACAGTGCTGTAAGCTCCCTGAGGGCAGGCCGATGGGTGGCGGGCAGGGCACAGGAGAGGCCAAAACCTGGAGACTCTGTTGCCATCCAGGCCTTTTGTATTTTGGCCAAACTGTCCCCATTCAAGCTGTGGGTAGATAAGAATCTAGCAGAGGTGGAAGGTGGAAATGGGAAAGGCATGATCTTGACTAAAATACACATTTGCAGGTGCCACCCCAGAAGGTCTATCTTAGTGGGTCAAGGTTGGGGTCCAGGAATCTGTATTTTTAACAAGTTCCCCTGGCTGTTCTGATGCATGGGATCTTGTATCATGCTTTGAGAAACAGACCTGACCCCAGCACCTTGCCTGGCTGGAAAGAGCCCTGGCTAGGTCACCCAGTGCGAGAGCAAGGCCGTGGCTCTGATACCAGGTTGGTCAGTGAAATTAGGCAGGTAAACAACCTGTCTGGCCCTCAGACTCCTCATTGGTGAAATGAGTCAGTAGGACAAGACTCTTGAACTCTAATTGTACAAAACCATGGCTAACATTTATTGAGCATCTACTGCATGCCAGATGGCATTCTAAGTCTTTTCTATGAATTTTTTCATCTACTCTGCACAACCGCCAGATGAGAGGGGTACAATGATTATCTTATTTTACATATGAGGAAACTGAAGAATGGAGTATTAGGCAACTTGTCTAGGGCCACACTGCTGGCGATGAGAGACCCAGGATTTGAATCCAGGCAAAGTTCAGAACCAAAGCTCACCACCATGCTCTGGTTCCAGAAAGGACTCCTGGTCCAACTTCACAGAGGGAGTAGGCAGGACACAGGGTGGCTGCCATACAGGGCTCCAGCCAGACCTCTGGAGCTGCCCTTAGGTCACCCCCATGTCAGCTTAAAAGCAAGTTTCACAGCAGGAGGTTAGCCTCAACCCACACAAGGGAGGGGTGCCCATCACTTATGCAAAACTGGGGAGAAATTCAAAAGCTGGAAGCAGAGGGTGTGGGCACAAGAAATGCCTGAGCCTCTCCAACTCCAGAAGCTCCTCATGGGGACTACAGGACTTCAGAGGGGCAGAGGGACAGGCTGGAAAAATTCCCATCAGGCCAGACCACAAGGCGGGGCTCGGCAGGGCAACAGGACACTGCAGGCCTTGATGGCATCTTTCATAGCACAAAAAGCACAGATTACATCTCAGGCCATGAACAGGATGACTAAAAGTTCCCTGGGGGATTCCGGGGACACCTGCCACCTCCATGGGAGCAAAAAAGCCAGGAGAGCACCTTAGGACCAAGATCACATTGGGGGTGGGGAGAGCTGGCCCCACCCCTCTGCCCCAGCCTGAGGCCATGCAAGCTGGACAGAGGCAGAATCCTGAAAGGGAAAGAGATGCAAGGGACCAATGGCATTCACCCTGGTCCTTCTATCCCAAGCCCTTGGCCGGGGTTGCTGAAGCTTATGTGGCAACTTCGCCTCTGCTCTCACCCTCTGTAAGACCTATACACACCTCCCTCCTCCCCTACTACCCAATTCCACCTGTCAGAGTCCAGCTTAAAAGGCTTCTCTCCCTCAAACTTGCCTGACAGGCCTTCCTATCAGCCCCGCCCAGGTCCACCTGGCTCTTAACTCTCTGCCTTTGGGACCCCTCTTGCATTGCGGGCTTGTGATGGGCACAGCTTCCTGCTTCCGAGCTGGGCCCCTGGGTCCGCCTGCCTGAGTTAGAATCTCAGTTCTGCCCTTTGCAAGCTGTGAGACACTGGGCAAGTCACTGAACATGCCTTGGGCCCAATTTCCTCAGCCCTAGGTTGGGACTAGTAACTGTATCAAGCTCATTGGGTGGCTGTGAGAATTGAATGGCAGGTGTGCAATGGCCTTGGCATCAATGAATGTTAAAGATTACTATTAAGACTTACTTTTTTGAATATACATATATTTTAGCTTTTGCCCATATTTCCATAATAGCAGGTGTCTTTGTAACTCCCAAATATGATAATAGCATCACACCCTTTCTATGGAGGGGTTACTTGGGGCCAAGCTAAGTCTGTGGGTCCCTGGGCTGTCCCTTAGGAGTCTCCATGCTGGAGCCCCTCACCAGCCACCTGCTTCCCTACGCACTGTAGTGAGCCTTGGGCAGTTTCTGCACTCCCCTTCATCCCAGGTTTGGCAGGTGCCCGGAGAGCAAGAGGGACAGGTTCTAGGTCTCCCACAGGGCACTGCAAGGACAGTGAAGGAAAAGTGGGTGTGGGAGTGAGTGTCCATGCACATGCACCAGTGGGGCAGCTTGTGGAAGAGCATTTTGCTCTCTAGCTCAGTTCTTGTGTCTGCCACATAACTAGCAATGTGACCTTGGTCAAATTTTTAACTCTCCAATTCTCGATTTCCTCACCAATGAATGGAAATTAGAATTTCTGCATAGTGCTATTAAGAGAACTGGGTCCAGCAAACATTTATGGACTAATCTTGCCAGACTAGGAAGCCACCAACCCCCTCCTAACCTGTGAAACAAAGGGAGAGGGCACGTAACCTAGAGGAAGTCTCCGAGGGACCAAGACCACAGCAGAAAAAATAAGCCATGTGCCCTTTATCAACATTGCCAACAGTCAATGTGAAGATCCCTGCAAGAAGATGAACTCCAGTAACGGTGAAAAGTGTGATGAATTCAACAGTATACACAAATTCAGGGTTTCTTCACATGTCTTTGCCTCCCAAGCACCATATCATTATGTGAACGGAAGAGAAGTCAGGCAAAGTCAAGGATGTACTAAAAAGTGAATGTTCAAAATGGCGGGCAAAACTCTGCCAGCAGCAGGGGCCACACTGCCCTCTTAGTCCAGAAGGCAAACCCATCCTGAGAAAACCATACTCCCCCACCTGCATGCCCAACCACTTTAACCTGAGAGAGTGAAAGGCAAAGAGAATTTACATTAAATTATTTAGAAATGTAAGAGGATCCTGTGAATAAAATGAAAGGGGTCTTTGTCTCACAATCCATTTACCAGACAGCAGTAGGTCCTGACTTTTTTCCCACAAAATGGGTATTCTGGCCAGGCACAGTGGCTCACGCCTCTAATCCTAGGCCAAGGCGGGAGAATCACTTGAGCTTAGGAGTTTAAGACCAGCCTGAGCAAGAGCAAGACCCTGTCTCTACTAAAAATAGAAAAATTAGCCGGGCCTCATGACACGTGCCTATAGTCCCAGTTACTGGGGAGGCTGAGGCAGGAGGATTGCTTGAGCCCAGAAGTTTGAGGTTGCTGTGAGCTATGATGATGCCACTGCACTCTACCCAGTACAACAGAGTAAGAATCTGTCTCAAAATCTAATAAATACATTAAATTAAAAAATAAAATGGGTATTTTGAGAGACCCTACCTCATAGAGCGGTTGACAGAATTAATTGAGATAATCTAGTGCTGTGGTCTAAATATTTGTGTCCACTTGAAAGTCCATGTTGAAACTTAATCCCCAATGCAAGAATACTAACAGGCAGGGCCTTTAGGAGGTTATTAGGCCATGAGAGCTTTAACTTCATGAATGAGATTAGTGTCTTTTTTTGTTGTTGTTTATTTTTTAGAGATGAGGGTCTCACTATGTTGCCCAGGCTGGATTGCAGTGGCATGATCATAGCTCAGTGCAGCCTCTAACTCCTGGGCTCAGGTGATCCTCCTGCCTCAGTCTCCCAAGTAGCTGAGACTACAGGTGTACCCCAATGAGCCCTACTTCTAAGGGATTAATGTCTTATAAAAGGGCTTGAAGGGGTGAGTTCAGTCCTTCTATCTCTTCTGTAACATGAGGACATAGCAAGAGGTGCCATTTTGGAAGGAGGGAACAGCTCCCACCAGACATGTAATCTTCTGCCACTTTGGTCTTGGACTTCCCAGTCTCCAGAACTGTGAGAAACAAATTTCTATTATTTATGCATTACCCAGTCTCTGGTATTTTGTTATAGCAGCACGGATGGACTAAGACATCCAGGTAAAGAATTTAGCATGGTACATAACAAGCTTTTGATAAATGTTAGCTCTCATTGCTGTTGTTTTTGTTGTTCCTGTTCTTGAATTGTTAAAATTAAAGAATCATAAATCAGGAAAATAGGCACCCTAATCAAATGTTTTACTCTTTAGGTTGGAAATCTTATTCAAATATCTACACATCCCCTTCTACCCATAACATCTGTGGCTTAATCAGACACAACTTGCATGATTTGGGCACATCCCATAGAAAACCCTGCCTTGGTCTTCTGACATCCTCAGGCTCCTCGGAGTGGACAAAAAAGCAGAAAGCTCAAGTCAGGTGAAAAGATTGCCACTGAGGATTGGAAGAGGAGTAGCTGAAAAGAAAATGGAATTGGTCCAGAAGACACACACAAAAAAATAATAAAATAAAAAAATAAAAGGAGAGTGTGGAGAGCTCTTTAAAAGGCTCACATGCCCTGTGAGAAACCATCAAAGGGAAGAAGAATGAGCTAACCCTTCCGACCCTTTGAAGTACTTACATGAACGGTGGAATCCCTTGGTCCACTCCTTCTTCAAACCCTGCCGAGTTAAGGACCCCCCAACTACATCTTTAGACGGTGTGTACCTGAAAAGCCAAGTGCCCAGGCATTGCAGGGAATTTCTCTCACTATTTAAGAAGGAATGCCTGGAATATTCAGGCTGAGAAGTATTTCTTAATTTCCTGTGCAATCTGAAGGCATTATCCAAGGGTTATTTTTGTTTTGTTTTATTCAGAAGTGGGGTTGCTGGAGCATTCCTCTTGGACATGTTCAGATTTGAATTAATTAGAATTCCTGTACAGTTTTCTTCGGTTATAATTATAGCTTAATTTGATTGCTTAATAGCTCTGGTTTTCGTAATGTTTAGCACCTGTTGTAAATTGCACAAGATAAATCACCTTCTCCCTTCCACCATGTTTATGCCTAACTTTTGCCTTTTCCCTTTCAGCTAATGGGCTTGCGACAACAGCCACACGCTTTGCTCATCTCTGCCCTTTCCACCAAAGAACTCTCTTTTGCAAGGCTATTTAACCAGAGAAGAAGTGACTTTTACTTAAATGCCTCCTTAAGACTGTTAGATTTTTTTAAGGGGAAAAAAATTGAGAAGAAAAAAAGAGTATTTCAGATGCTATAAACCCTGAGGACTGACCTCTGGTATTATGTAGACTTCCACTTAAGGGTCACCTTTTTGATGCACTTGGTGTACAGAGGTTTTTTTTTTTTCCCCTCCTTTCCTTTCTAGAATTATTAGACAGCAGTGGAAGCCCTGCATCATTAATTGATTTCTCCCATGCATTGTGCTATGATACAATTTTTCAAGGCTGTGCATAATTGTGTTCTCTGTGCCAGCGTTCTGTGTTCTGTCCTTGTCATATTGTCATTGAAGGCTGTTTCCACCCTCTGTAATTGGAGATGTTCTACTTTTGGACAAAGGTGTGGGGGCAGCTCAGGGGAACAGCGCTGACATTTACTTCATCAATTTATTTTTATTGTTCCTACATTTATTGCAGCTATAACAGCCCTTTAATAGTTATATCTCCTCCCTGTAGGGTATTCTGGTATTTGAAATTTTTTTAACTCATTTGTTCTCATAGATAACAGTAAAGTGCATTTCAGGATAACCTTTAGGTTTCAATCTCCTCTCTTCTTTTGGCTCTGAGGCAGTCTTCGCTTTAAACTTTTACTGCATTGCCAGTCTAAAGGCCAGAGCGCCAAGTTCATTCTACCACTGGAGTAACCACAAATTAGTGGTCCTGAAAATTTCAGGGAGGTTAGTCCTAAACCAAGAGTGCAGCTATTACCGTAATTCAAAACTGGTCATCCTTTTAATGGGGGGGGGGGAGGGGAATGGGGGGGAGGCTAAAGAAAGGTGGGTGGGAAGGGGAGAAAGTGAGGGGCGACGAGAGAGAATCCCAGTAAATACTAACTGGGTCTCACATTACTATCCTGGTCAAGTATGGATTGTAATTAAATCTTTATGACTGATGAAGCATCAGACTGGACCAATTCTGAGTCTGTCCTTCAAGGCCAAAGACGCAGGTGACAATTAAGAGGTAACTGCACTTGGATTTACTGTTCTTCTTGTCTTTGGATACTGTGCCTCTCCCCGAAGCCCCAAGAGTCCCTTAGAAAAGGTTATCTTAGTGTAACCTTGGAAATAAGTCATTACCTGAAAGCCCTGTTTGTTTATTTTTTTATTTTCTACCAGCCCTAGAGAAAAAAATAAACACTGATTTCACCCACTTTCCTACCGCCCTGTCTGTGGTAGAGAAAACATTTGTGTGGGCAAGAAACATTTTCTAGGCTTATTTTTAAGGCCATGATACTAAGCCATTGCCTACCAGTTTGTGCTCCAATTGCCAGCTTTAAAACAATCACTTCCTCCGAATGGTATCTAGCCACACTTCAAGTGGAAGTTCATTCTTGTTTCTACCCTCCAGTTTCTCCTACAGAATCATTATCACACCCTTTCTTTCAAGTCGTGTCATCAGAATCTACCAGAAATGACTACCTGCCTCTCATCAGAGAGGGCCAAACGCCTCGACCCCTCTCCTGACTCCAAATAATCAGCCAAGAAAAATGGCTCTAGATTCTGTATCAGTTCTAGAAGCGGGTACCTTTCTCTTCTCACTTCTCACATGAACGTCAACTGTGAAACAACATTTCTTATGTGCCCCCCTTGCTACCATTTATAAAAGGTAAGGTTTTTTCCAACCAAATAAACTCTCCAGACCTCCAAGATAGAAGGATGGGTCTAGCAAGTCACTGATAAAAGCAGGCAGAGACCGAGTGGTCAAGGCAGGGGTCCCTGCTCGCGGTCCCTGTGCCTAGATTCTTTCTCAATAGTTGTCACCCCAGGACTAGGACATCCTGTTAAAGCTTCTATAGCCTGAGAAGCCTCTGCTTCAGCAGCATCTACGGGCTGTGCCCGTTGCCTTCACTCTTCCCACTCACCCAACCCCTATATCTTTTTCATCTTTTCCCACCCCCTCCCCCCACTTCCACCGCAAAAGGACACTTTTCAGAAGACTTCTTCTACTGCCATGTTGGTATACAAACTAATACTTCAGAAAGGGAAAATATAAGATGAAAAAATAAATCATGTGCAAAGCCAAGAGGGGAAAATGGCACAGACTACCTTCATCCTGGAACCCTAGCTCGGGCCGTGAAGCTGTACAAGTGAACAGTTACAGGCCTCTGCTTCCCAACAGGGCCACACAAATACCAACCCCAAAATTACGCTGCCAAGTTTCTGACAAGGGTAGGATGTTTGGAGGCTCAGTTGGGATTTTTTCTAATTATTATTATTCCAGTTGGACTTTATCCCTGGATAGTTACAGAAAGATACTACCAGCAGAACCAGTAATTCAGACGAAAATATTTTAATGTTTCCCCATTATAGATCTGGCTCAGAATTCCAGGTCTTGCTTAGTCAGGTTCTCAAGTTGTTTCCTTGTCTTTGAATACTTCCAAAGGAAAGTAATGTCAGACAAATACGCCACAGCCCGACACCTGGTGGACTTGGAGAAGATGCCCACTGCTCTTCTCTGCCCAATAGCAAGAGTCCTTCTGCACCAGTCATCATCTGAATTGTGGATGTAACTCAGAGGCACCAACCAGCTGCAGGTTTCACTGAGCACAGGCAACTTTCAAAGGTTGAGATTAGAGTTGCTAGGGTCTAAATGACTAAAACTGCTGAAAGTTAATTTTGGTCAATTTTGCTTTTAAATATGCATATGCATCTCCAAGTTAATCAAGTCAACATGCAGGCTACAATTAATGGGAGGTAAGCCTGACTATAAGAAAGAAGACCTTCCGGAAGGGGAGAGTTGTCTTTGGACTGAAGGCCAAGTGGGCACCAGGTAGCCTTCTGAGTGGCAGACCAAAGACAGCAGGGAAGAGAACGGGAAACACAAGACGGGAGCTGCGCCCCACTCCTTCAGATCTGAACGTGTGACACCAGCAGCAGGGCAGGGCTAGGGCAGGCAGAGGGGATGCCACCTGAACTAGGAATGAAAGGAGAAAGAGACCCACAAATGGGAGCCCTGATTACGTTGTTCTCTGGCCAGCCGTTGGGCAGTCCTTAGTGAGAGCATGCAGAACAAAAGGAAGGGTAGTATCAGCTGGTGAGCAACCTCTCACACCAACCCCATCCTCCTTTTAAATGGTATGCTGGGTAGAGCTGGAGTCAAGGATGGGTAAAGAATAAAGTGACCAATGTCCAGGGCTGAGTACTCTTATGCCCTACATGTCATTATTGGCCCATGCAAGGCTCCCTCACTTAATCTTTTCCTCTTTCACTCTTCTTCACTCTCCACTCTCACCCACTGTAATAGGCACCTACTGTGTTTCAACTTTCATCTTGTATCTGTGATTCTCTGGGGTTGGTTCAGAAGTTGATGCCATGTTCATTTACCATTTGGTTCTTCAGATTGACTTTAAGCTTTTTTTCCAATTGGTTTTGGCCTGCCCTAACAGAGAGTCTTGCAGAGATACAGGACTTTATATTTACTAATCTGACAAAGAAAATACAGTGGTAGATTTCAAGGATGATTTTAAAACACATACATGTCTGTGCACTTAATTTTTGTGAATGGTACCTTCTGGATTTGCAGAATGAACAACCTAGACAACTGAACATGGTGCTTCTGCTAAAATATAATATTTTCTGAAATCCATCACTATTGATATTGCTATTATTGTATTGACGTCAATAAGATTTTTTTACTTTAAGGATTTTTTTTATTTTGAAGGTAATATATGCTTGTTCTGAATAAAATTATTAATGTTCACAAGTGCATAAGTTAAAACTCAAAGCATCCTTCTTCTCTCATCAGTACCCCTACAGTTCCATTCTCACAGGTAAGCACTGTTAACTCTTCCTTGTATATATATCCTTCCAAAACTGTGTTATATACACACAAGAATATATTTCATGCAAATAGCTTTATACTAAAGAGATCACACTACATATACTGTTTTACTACTTGTTTCTTTTTCTTAACATATTTTGGACACATTTCTATAAAAATATAGAAAGACCTATTTCATTCTTTTTAGCAGCTGTACAGAATTTCATTGTATCAAAATGCCATTATTTATTTAACTATTCCCCTCCTAATGTACATTTAGGTTGTTTCTGATTTTTGCAATTATAAGCAACATTGTAATAAACCTTTATTTCTATACATGTGGAGATATGTATGTATACACATATGCACAAATATATGTAGGATGAATGGCATTTCTAAGTCAACAGAAAGGCCCATTTCCAATTCTGATAGTTATTATCAAACTGCCTTTTTAAAAAACAGTACCAATTTACATGTTCACCAACACTAAGAGTATGTTAACTAATACCCTGGTATCATTATGCATTATGAGATTCTTGAGATTTTACCAGTTAGATAAGTGAAAATGATAAAAGGTTGAATCTGATTTTTAAAAACTATAAGATAATCTCTTGTATATCTGTTGTCCACTTACACGTCTTTTCCTTTGAAATACCTATTCATGAGCTTTGCCTATTTCCTTATTACTATATTTTTCTTTTATTGATTTATTGATTGCTCTTTGCATATTAAGGAAATATATGTTACAAAGATTTTCCCAAGTTAGTCTTCTTTTCCACATTGTTTATGGTATTTTTGTTATATAGTACCAGGTAGCCATGTTTTATTTCCTATATTTATAGTATTCTGCCATGTGGAAGTTTCAGATTTTATGTCATCAAACTAATCAGTTTTCTTTTACAGGTTCCATACCTTCATATCATACTTAGAAATGTCTGCTCTACTCAAATATCATCAAAAATTTCATTTACTTTCTTATGATTATACTTTTATGGTTTACTTTCTCTTTTTAAATTTAAGGTTCTAGATTTATACATTTTTCCAAATGACTTTTCAGCTGTCTCAGCACCATTTATTGAATAATATATCAATTATCCATTGATTTGCAATGCCTAAAGTCCCACATATATCTGACTGTATTCTTGATTTTATGTTTTGTTCCATTGCTTTTTCTTTTTCCTGAATAGTACCATACTGTTTTATTACTATAGCTTTACAATGTAGTTTTGGTCTGGTAGAGTGCTTCTCTTAAGAAAAAAATTGAGTTTATAAAAAGCACAAAACTGTCAGGACATCATCCTATACTAGAGATGTTTCTTTTCCTGAAGGATATTTATACAAAAAGTTTGAGTTTATTTTTTTTAAAGAGTATAAACTCTATTAACTGAAAAATATTTAATAAGGATTTACTATATTAATAGTGAGGAGAATGGACAGAAAGAGATAAGACCACAGCCTAAAGGAATTATTTAGATAAGAAGGTACCAGACCACAAATAAAACCTATTAAAAGAAAAGGCAACCCCATGGGTTTGAGTGATCAGAGAAGACTTGGCAGGGGTAGTGATGGTGATGGATAGACATAAATAGCACTACGGACCCCTTGAATTTTTATCAGTGGGAAGGGTCCCTTTCCCCTAGAGATCTGCTCACAGGCTGTATATTAATTGCTAATAATAAAAACTCACATTCATTGAGTGCTTGCTATTTACTAGGCACTGCTCTAAGTGTGTTATATACAAACTGATAACAACCCTACAAAGTAAGTACATACCTCATTAGGCCTATTTTATAGATGGACAAACTGAGGCATGTGCCCAATATTGCCGACCTACTAAGTGGCCAAGCAGAATTGGAACACAAGCTGTCTCCCTCCAAAATGTTCATCCTTAATCATAACACTTAAATGTCTCCAAAACCAGAGAGAGGACTTGATCCAATGCACCACCTTTGCCTGGAGCACTGCCCCAGATGATAAAACTATTAAGGGTGAAAGGCCACCAGCACCGCCCCAACACCCCTGTGTTCAGGTTGCAGACACAAGCTTAATGCCTGAACTTCCTGAAGGGACGGAGGCACCTGGAACGCTGGTGCCCTGGCCAGAGTTTGCAGTTGATTCCCGTCGGCACTTGCAGCTCCTCTCCCACAGGGAAGGCCAACAGTTCATGCTCCTGCACGCTCTTTGGGCCTCCGGTGCAGTCTGGTCACCTGGGTGACCCCTGCCCACCTGGGACCAGGGTGGCCTCTGTCTGACCTCATCCCAGGCTGACAGCTGGCGTCGCACTCACCCAGACAGCCGGCGCTCTGGGCTGGACAGAGTATTGTCTCCCGCCCTGCCTTACTAATAAGAGAGAGAGAGAGAGGGCGCAGGCCACTCCTGTTCAGCCGTGGCCTCAGAGGGGGGTAGGTCCCTAGAATTAAGGAGATAGGATGAAACAAAATGCCAGCTGCAAGTATTTCTGACTTTAAGAGAAAAGCAGAGCCCATGGCCTCCTGAAGTCTGGTGCCAGGAATTGTTGGAAACAAAAGGCCCTCTGGTAGGCAGGGTCAGGCAAGAGCACAAAGCCCCATTGTTAGGCTACACCAGCGGTTTTTCCAACTTTTCTTTTTAAGCCACGGAACTGTTTGTAACCCCTCAGCCATGCCCTCGACGTCTGGAAGGGCTTTCAGGTGGAGCCCATAACCAGGAAGAAAACAATGGTGCTCTCAGCCTATCGCAAGCAGCCACGGCATTGAGACAACGGTGCACAATGTCAATTTCCCCATCAAGTGGCCTTTCATTCCTTACAGAGGCTGTCTCCAACGGGCGTCTGGGAGTCCCTTCCCTGCGATGCCCCTCCCTCCTCTCCCAGTCCCCCTAAACAGGAAAAGTGGCAAGGTCTGGATGACCCTTGCTCCTGGCTACGTTCTAGACGGGCAAGGCTGGGTCTGTGCCCATCGCAGTCTCCCAGCCAAAACATCCCTCCTCCTCCTAACGTTGACAGTCTCTCAACAGCAGCGCCACCATGGGGTGTGGTGCTAATAAACCTCTGTCTCTTACCCACCCTTCCCTCCCTACTAGAGGGAAGGAAGAGAAGGAACAAGACAAGGGGACCGAAATCCTGACCCCGACCCATCATGTTTTCAAAGAATATGAGATGCAGAAAGCGGGCGCTGTAATGCGACTCTGCCCAGGCTGGACTTCAGCCCTCTCAGCACTGCCGCCTCGCAGAAACTAATGTGGAACCCACGAACCTGGATACGCTGGGGTGGATTCCCGTTGGGAATTCATCTCAACTCTAGGCCCCAAAGTCTGTCCGCTGGCCCAGAAAGCACCATAAAACAAAGATTCTTTACATTTCGGGAGTCGCAATTCCTCAAAAGTGAAAAAGCCCATATACACACCACCTTGCATCCAATTTCAAGAGATGCACAAATCCTCTACAAATTCAAGGACCTCAGGTTAAGAACCTCAGCCTCAGCTTTAGAGCTACCTTGTAGCATTTTGGGGTGTCTATTCCAGAGACAACTAGATTCTCATCAAGCCTGTTTTCTCTTGTGGGCTCACAGCGAAACTCTACCTCCCCGCCGCCTTGTGTATTCGTGTGGATCTACCACGGATTCCTGCCATGGAATTCAGCAGAAGTGATGCGTCTCTTCTGGTGGGAGGTGTTAAGAGCAGGCGTACCTTCTTCACCGTCTCTTCCGTGGCTTGCCAGCTGGTGACTCAAGGGATACTTTGAAGTCACACACTGAAGCCATTACATGGCAGGAGCTAAGGTCCCTGAATGGCAACATGCAGCAGAAACACCTCTCTTCTCCCCAAACAATCTAGAGAGGACTGTAACATACGCTAGAAATAAAGCTTTATTTTTGTATGCCACTGAGATTTGGGGGTTGTTTGTTATGATACCTGGCATAATTATCCTCACTAATACAAGACCCCTGTCACACAAATATCCAGCCCAAGCTCTGCCTTTCACCCAGATGAGTGGTTCTCAGCCCTAGCTGAACATTACAGTCACCTAAGGGCCTTGAGAAAAAGAAAAGAGGGAAGGGGAAGGGAGAGAAAAAAGCAAAGGAAAGGAAAGGAGGGAAGGAAGGGAGGGAGGAAGGGAGGAAAGGGAAAGAAAGGAAGAAGGAAAAAAAACAAGATTCTGATTTAATTTAGAGCAATAGAGCCTGGGCATCAAAAACTTTTAAAAGCCCCTCGGGCAATCCCAATAGGCAGCCGGAGTCAAGAACCGCGGCTATAGACGCGACCCACCTTCCCCGCTCAGACACAGGCAGGCAAGTGGGACCCAGAGGCGGAGGGCCGGACCCCATGGGAAGTCCCCAGACGCTCCCTTCCCTTCTGATGCCAAAGACTGAATGGATGCCGGTCCAGAGCCGGACTCCCGACAACAGACTGGCAGGCCCACAGGAGCCGACCCTGGGGCTCCGGGCCCCTGAGTGACCCCTCTCAGTGGAGGCTGGTCCCCTTTCAGTGTATCTGAGGCCTGGCCCACGTGCGTGGCCGATGCCCAGGAGAGCCGTCTCGCGCGGCAGCTGCAAGTGGGCGGTGAGAGGCCAGTTAGGTCCCATCCGTTCCTACAGGAACTGGAATCTGCGGTCTAGAGGGCTGTGGTCCACAGTGAAGCAACCAGTCAAACCCCGGGCGCGGGGCTGCGTGCTAATCCTCTGCATGTTCACTCACTGGCCGGGGCGAGTCTGGTGACAAGGAGAGGAGCTTTCAGTCTCCTCAGAAGCTCTGTTGGGAACTCACGCAGGGCAATGCTCCTTCTCCACTCAGGTTCCTCTAGAGGTCCAGAAGAGAGCAGGTAGCTAAGCCTGTCCATGCATCTCTCTGCCATCTGCCCCCGCGCTCAGGGTGACCTCAGTAGCACAGCAATGGCTGACGTTACTGAACACTCGCTCTACGCAAGGCTTTATGCTGAGCTCTTCGCATCCAGGACCTCATTCGAGCGTCTCATCACTACTCAGAAGAAGGTACTAGTCGTATCTCCACTTTAACTTTGACCCAGAGAGGTTAAGTAACTATCCCCAGATCACACAGCCAGAAAAGAACACCCCGTCCTACTACTTCTAACTTGTCATGACTCTCCCAACTTCTCCAATCACCTTCACAAACGCAGACACTCCTGGGTGGTGGAAGGCTTCCCTAGTTATCACTTTCTTACCATCTGAGAACACGAAGACGCCTCTGGGCGGCTACCATCAGGGCAGTGGTGGAGTGGCTCCTGGTGCAGACGCGGGAAGCCAGGCTTGCGTGGGAGGCGGGGCTTGCGTGGGAGGCGGGGCTTGCGTGGGGGCGGGGCTTGTGTGGGAGGCGGGGCATTGTGCGGGAGGCGGGGCTTGCGTGGGGCGGGGCTTGCGTGGGAGGCGGGGCTTTGTGCGGGAGGCGGGGCTTGCACGGGGAGGGGGCTTCCCACTGAGGATCCCAGCCCTGCCTGCTTCCCGGCTTTGCCCAGGGGCTTTGGGCACTTTTCGTCTTTAAGTCCGTTTCTCACGTCATCACACGTTCCTTTGTGCAATTTTTAAAAATCTATAATGTATGAAAGCTGTCATTCCATAGGGTCTTTACTCCCCCTGGCTGGAACTTCTTCTAAAGTACTTCTCGGTAGGCAGCGAATCACTCCCCTTTGATTACCATGTGATTAGTTTGTTCAACTGATGGCCTTTCTTCTCTAAGATACTCATTGTGTCTTTTGCCTCCTCTGCAGTTCTTAAGAATTTAAATGAGCCATTTTATTTCTTCCTCCAAGCCGGAATCCGCACACCCGGCCCCACCCTTCGGCCTCCCCTTTTAGTGCACCTAATAAACAGCGGCACAGTTTCCGAGGGCCTCCTCTAATGGGGAATTTTATGTTGTTCCTGACATTGTTTGTTGTGCTTCCCACAAGACCGAATGCTGCGAAAGATTGAGAGACAGTGACATAAATGTCAGGGAAACGCCTCGGCAGTGTCAAGCCTAATTAGACGCTTGCACTTGGGGGACAACTACAGATACCATAAAACTCAGCGCGCGCTCCCTCTCAGCGCCCGCCTGGAGTCTGGCAGATGGGGCAGGGCAGAAGAGAAGGCCCAGGAACAGGATGAAAGGGGATGGAGAACAGTTTCACTGGGATGCTGAACTCGATTTTGATGCGTCCTCTTGTTCCTTTTAGGTCACCCTTGTCCGGGAAGTACCCACAGGCAAAGCCATGTTACGCATCAGGAGCTATAGGCACAGTGCCTAGGGGATGTGGGTTCGTCAAAGGCCAAGAAAATGTTTGAAAAGAAAAAAAAATTGTTTTGGCTCCAGAAGACAAAACAATTATTTTACATTTTACAGCAAAAATATGTGCATGTACACACATATACAATGAAATACACGCATCTTAAAGATTAACATACCGGTAATATAGGACGAGGTTTCCAAAACTAAGAGTGCTTTTGGCCCTAAAGTGGCCCCGTCTACTGATCCAAAACACATTTTCATGTACCTGGGTGGATCCTTTACACATAAACTGCATTGGGAATATTTAAGTTCTTCAGTGCCATGCCAGGTACTTTGGGGGAAGGGGGGGGGACAAGGGAAATGACCCTCACAAATATGAGAATCAAATTGAGTAGATACGACTAAGCTATGAAGAACAATTCACTTATTTACTTCCTCCTTCAGTAAATATTTCTTGAGCACCTGTTAGATGCAATAGTTTCAATACTGAGAATAAAACAATGTACAAAAGATACAAAAACCCTTGCCCTCCTGGAGCTTACAAGTCCTGTTAACAATGGTATAATAAAGTACTAAGTTTAACGTAAGTACCAATGATAAAAGTACTAAGCAAGCATGTTCAACAAAGCAGAGTAAGCAGTGAAGGAGATAGCATTGCCTGGATGGCCAAGGACAGCTCCGTGCAGGAGGGAGGGTATGAGGTGGGTCTTGTTGCTGGGTCACCCACTCTGCAGCCTGTGCTCCTCTGCAGACATATACCCTGAAGCAAGAGTTCTGTTTTCGCCCAATGGAAAATAATATATACATGGATGAGATAACGTGTCTGAAAAGGCACGTTGTAAACTCTCAAGTGCAATGTGAATTATATGTCTTATTATGTATGTGACACATTCTGTTTATGCACCTGAGTAGAGATGCTGGAGTCATTGTAGAGAAATCATGCACAATCATTTTCTACTCTCAATTTTTACCCAGATATTTCTCCACTAAGTTGAACCAGCTTGTACATAAATATCCCAAATCCTCTTTGGTCACACTTTGGAATCCCACTGAGGTACTGAGAACAGCAGCCACCTCAAAATAGCATTCAGAGAAAGACAAAACCATCTGAGACTTTATCGAAAGGGGCTATGGTTGCTGAAAGGAGAAGAGGGGTTTGGATGAGAGATGAGTTTATATCCTATTGAGGGCATCCAAAGCACAGATTCCAAGGTATGACCCAAGACCTGGATTCCCAAAATGTGGTACAGCGCCAGTATATTTTGGCAAGGCAAAGAGTCCACTTCCTTTAGTGGTATAGCAAGTTTACACTGTTTCAAAGAGCTTGAGTATCATGTTAACTTATGGTTCAAAATAAACTCATAAAGTAAATAAAAAATTATTATCAGTTTCCATTTGACAGATGTGGAAAGTAAGACAAAGCAGTGTTAAGTGGGTTGCCTGAGATAGCGCTAACTGGTCATAATGAAAGAATTCAGTCTTCCTGTCCTGATCCAGAATTACTTTCACCATGGGGCCAAGAGCTGCTAGAGACCCTTCTCCCTAGAGAATCACCAAGCCTAACACTGACTTCCTCTAAGATGACCAGAATTATTTTCTAAGTAAATATCCACCATTAATTTCCCCATTAGACTTTTCTGGGCTTGTTCAGTTGTACAAGAAATTCTACCTTAGACCCACTCTTCTCTGGGCCAAGTATACACCTAAAATACAAACATGCCAGGCACAACGTGAGGTGAATCTTTTCAAAACCCACTCCTCAAGTGCCTACCTTCTAGAGCTGCCAAATTTAGGAAATAAAAACACAAGACATGCAGTTAAATTTGAGTTTCATGTAAACAACAAATAATTATTTAGTATAAGCATGTCCCAGTCAGTATTTGGGAAATATGTATACTAAAATAGACTCTGTTATTTATGGCATTGCACAAAACTGGTTGCTCAAATGGGATAAGAGGTCTATAAGCTTCATAAGACAAAAATCAAAAGCTCCAGGCCTCAACATATCTTGGTCCGACTTGCAATTAGCTGCAAAGGTGAGAAGTCTGAATTTAGTTGTTTAATTGTCAAAGAATTTGAGGCTGATAGAAAAGTTAAAAGTAATTTTGTCCATGACTCCCATGAAATTACACCTAAAGTAATCAGGACTACAAGAATAAACTTAATCTATGTATGCATAAGCTCAAAAGCCTCACTGGATACACTGCCACTGTCATACTTAAGAAGCTGTTTGCACCCAATATGGATCCCAGGGGCCATGAGCACAGCCATTTCTCTGCATCCTTCCTCAGTGGTACCAAAACCCCCTGCTCCTCTGCCACAACGAACTGTCCCATAACAAGCCTGGTCCTCCTGTTGGAGAATAGTGGGCTCAATTCTTATTTGTGGAAAGAAGAAAATGCAATGCATATTGGAAACCATATTTTCAATAAGTTTTGCTCAAGTTGGATAAAACTGCAGAGTCAAAAACAAGAAAGATCTGGGGAAAGGCATCATTACTTCCTCTGGGGGACAGAATCTGGAGCTAAGGACAAAGGAGATCAGGCACCTAAAAATGAACAAGCAAACAAAGCATCAACAAAGCACAAGCAAGCTTTCTCTCCCAACACTGAGTGAATACATACTCACTGATACATCTCAACGGCAAAGAGAAAGACAGTCCTGAGGAAGGGGAAGTTGGCCCAGGAGAATTGAAGAGCTCATGGGCTCATTTATATTTTCAGCATCAGGGCTGGGGGTGGCTGCAGGAGGCAAGAGCCTTCAGGAAGGATGTTGCTGAAACTTCAGCTCAACCTCCACCCAAGTAGGAAGACAATTCTCCTAGTGTTTTTAATCCTATTGTATTTGTTTCAGAATGAGGGGTCCTGAGAACAAGGAGAATGAGGGAGAACCTTTATTTCTTTGTTAGGTGTATGTAGCATATCACAATGTATTTACAGCACACAGATCCTACCAACTATACCTGAAGAGACACAGTTTTTGAGGGCATATGAATAACTATGGACTTTCACAGAAAACTACTAGGGGATTAGTTGCAGGAGCATAGGATGGGACAGAGAATGTTCTAGCAATTAAGCCACCTCTCCACAGCCCACCGTGTCACTGACCACTGGGACCGGGGTGGTAAGTTGAACCTAGACAGGAAGGGAACAAACAGGACACCAGAGTGAGCTTGGTGGGGAGGGTTGAGGGGTCCAGGAAATGGAGATCTGGCCAGGCTGTGGAAACCCACACTGGCCTACAAGTTTGGGTGACTCTCTCCCCATGGGTCACCCAGACGCAGACACAAGACCTGCCTGCAGGGATTGTAGTCCAGAGGGGAAGGTAGACATGGCAAAGGCAGTTACATCAGGCGGATGTCTGGCAGTAGTAATGACAGAAGAGAAAGAACGTTCTTGAAAGAATTTTACAATGGATATTTCTCCAAAAACTGTGAAATATCAAGTGTTCTGAATTTTCTTGAACTTCCTTATAGTAGTATATGCTTAAGAACATAGATTCAGGAGCAATTCTGCCTACATTGGAGGCCAAGTCCTGTCATTTCCCACCTCTGTGATCTTGGGCTTCCATCCCCCATCTCTAAAATGGAGAAAGTGTATTATGCGTTATGCAATTACAGTGAGAATTAAATGAGTTTTAACATACGTGAAGCACCAGAGCCTGATACATAACGAGAGTGCTGTAAGTGTTAGCTATTATTACTATGGCATATAAAGTTTAATATTGTTTTTATTTTAGATTGCGTATGGAGATGAAGACACCTTAACTCAGAGTTTAGAGTCTCTACAAATCTTAATTTGTAGATTTGTGGCGAGATGACAGAGGTGTGCCCAGGGCACTGTATATAGGTCAAGATACTCCTAGAAGCAACTCATCACTCAGATTGCAAAAGGGTAGTCGAGGAGGGCTTCCTTCAGGAACCTTCTAAGCTAAGTCCTGAAAGGCTTAGAGGAACAGGAGCAGTAGGTGTAGAGACCAGAGACAAGAAATGGGAAGAACACAAACCTGATACAAATGCAGACGGCAGAGCCGGACAGCAGGGCCACTGAGAGGCAGCTGCCCAAGCCTGGGTGAGAGGCTCTGGCTTAAAATCAAGTAGCAGCAGTGCAGAGGGAAGCGTATATCTCCTTTTGGGAGAGGGTCCCCCAGTTAGGGGCATTGACAGGACTTGGCAATTGATTGGTTATGAAGGTGAGGTGGAATGTTGCCTCTTCCCATCTGTTGGCTCCAACAACTGCAAAGATATTGACACCATTTGTGGAAAGAGGAAACACAGGAAGAGGAGACGAGATGGGGCAGGAAGGGCGAGAGAGGTGGGAAGTGCACTGGGAAGGAGCCAGGTCATGGCTTCCATTTGGAACCCCTTATCTTTGAGATTCTTGTAAAACAGAGCTAAGTGTGAACACTAGTAGGTAACTCGATACACAGGGAAAATAATTAAAAATCCAATAGCCATCCCTCATATTATATAGAATTCTTCTATAGAATGAATCATTCCATATGGTTTTTACAGTTCCTGTGAGATGAGAACAAGCATGACAACAATGCATAGCGAGCACTTACCACACTAAGCAATGTACGTTTTGCATGCAGTAACCCTGAGAGGCACGTTCTGTTAATAACCCATTTTACGGTTAAGGGCACTGAGGCTTAGAGCTAAAGATTAAGAAACTTGACTAACATCATACAACTGGTATGTAGCACATCCACACGGTCTTTTTTCCTTTTTGACAAAGGCAGAAACTGAAGGGTCAAAAAGGACAAGTGACATGCATGAGGTTACATGTCCAAGAAGTTGTAAAGCCAACTCTACCACCCAAAGCTGCTACTCCAGGAGTCCAGTGCTTTTTGCCCCACCCCATGATTTCAGGCTATAGAAGTATATAATTTGCACAGGTCAGGGGTGAAAAGATTATTGGAGTAGGACCAACCAGGAATCAAACCATGTTCAGACATGGTAAGAATTTATTTCCTTGTGCAGCCTCGTGAGAGTGAGGTACTTATCCCTGCCTGCTGCTGCTGCTGCTGCTGCTGCTGCTGCTAATGGTGCTGATGTAGAGGTGCAACCAAACACCGTCATGGCCCTAAGAGTTCTTGAGGACAAACTTGGGACTGAACATTATCTTTCCTTTATAGATTATTCAAGAGAGGGGAACTTGGGCCACAGTTGTGTTTGTGTTTATTTAGTGAACAAATAGTACAATAACTGAGCAGCTACTAAGTGCCAGGCCCTATGCTATGCACACAGTACCCAGTGAGGAACAGAAGAGACATAATCCCTGCTCTTGTGGAGCTCATGGTTTCATGCCCAGCACTGCTTGGAGGGTGAGTGGGGAATGAGTCTAGCTACCTGAAAGCCAGCCCTGAGAAGCTGACATCTGCAGTTTTCATCGGGTCCCACTGATGGAGAAGACACTTGTCTGCCTGTTGGTCAGGCCTGGTTGTTGGTCAGGCCTAGTGACTCGCTAGGAGACCCTGGGAAGCTCACCCAGCTTCTCTGGCCTTGATGTAAGATGGGTGGTATAGGGAGGACACACAGACTAGGTCCTGGTTTTCAAACACCTTTCAAGCTACATGATTCATTCTTTATTCACTTAACAAATATCTAGAGTCAACTTAGTGCAAGTAACATGAACAACGTGAACATGACCCAGGTCTCCCAGGGCTTGAGGTCTAGTGGAAATCTTACGCCAAACTCTACCGTATGAAACAGATAAAAATAGAGCTAATTCTGAGGTTCCTGGGGGCTCCTCAAAACACAGTTAAAAAAAAAGAAGAAGACTAGCTAATCTCTCAGGTTCCTTTCTGCTCTAAGATTCTTGGGGTTTTTTCTCCAAGGCTGGGGCAACAACAGCAGGAGGAATGCAAGCTCTGCATACCTATCTTCAGTCCCACGTGAGGGGAGCGTGTCTGAAATTCTGTCCAATCGCAAGCACTCAAGCTTGTCCAGGTGCTGCTGCGTTTGCTTCATTGGTCCATTCTGGGGAGCCCAGTCGTTTGCACGAGACTCTAGAAATGTTTCCTTCAAACCCGGCAGGGAAGAGAAGACCATATTTTCATTTGGAGGCAAAGGAATTTTCATGCATTACTCCCCAAACACGGAGAGAACCCTGGAGAGGGCTACGATGGATGTTAGTAAAAGCAAGACAAAGAGTTGCTCATTCCCAGAGAATCTTTTTATTTTTTTTATTTTTTTATTTTTTTTTTTGAGGAAGGGAATGAAAGCCCAGCTCCACTATTTATTCCCTTGCTAGTTTTGCAAAACAAACAAGAGCTAATAATTTTCATTCATTGACTTCATCTTCTCCCTTCCAAAGAAATCTCTCTCTCCTCCAAGGAAGACCGGTTTGCGGATTACTGCGCTCTGTCTGTCCACTTGGTGGGAAGGATTTTCATGGTTTTTTTCTTCCTCGCACCATTGCGTGCCAACGTGCGCCTGACCATTTCCAGATGAAACACTTGCTTTACCAGAGTGAAATGTTTGCAAAAAGGTCTTTAATGAACTGAAAACGTTAATTTGAAAAGTCTCCTCTGTGGAAAGAGTGAGGCTTGGAGAAGGAAATGACACACAGCCTGCGGACTGGCAGGCGGCTGGCTTCTCTCAAGCCTTCCGGAGGGGACACGGGGCATGGACCCCCACTCAGAGGCCAGGACCAAAATGGCAAGTCTGAGCTTCATGCACACACTCAGCTTTGTCTGTTATTTTGAATGTCTCAAGGCACAGGAATCCCCCTCGCAAAAGACAATACACAGGCCCCCAGGCCCCTGAGAAGCCCGTTCCCCTTGACCAGAAATTCCACAAATGCCCCACTGGCGTCATTTCAAAGGGAACCTCCATAAGAGTGATGTTCATATGAACAGCAACAAACACCACAAACACCACCCCTTATTTTTTTTAATCCAGGTGTTGTTCTGCCCCTGCCCCCACCTTCCGTGCCACCCATATTGCACACAAGAGGAGAAAACATGAAAGTTACAGACTCTGCTAAGGAGGCTGATTATAAGTCATGGGGCAGATATAATTACAGGAATCGCTCTCCCTGCCGAGCTGATGTTTATTTCAGCAGTTCTGACCCTCCATGGGGATCTTGCTGCCGCCCTTCCCACCGCCACCTTCCTCCTCCCACCCCCACCCCCACCTCCAAAGGGCTTTTCTAACTGAAAGCTAAGCCAAGCCAAGTCCTGCTCATACTCTCGGCCAGGTGCCAGGAAAAGTGTAAATTTTCGTGAGCTCGGGCTGCTTTGCCAGAAGTCTGCAATGTGTCTGGACATGAACGGTTGTTCCCTTTTGTGAGGCCAGACCTGAGCACCAGGAAGTTCTATAAGGGGCACATAGAGAGAGACGGAGCAACCTGAAAAAGGGGCAAAAACAGCCTGTCTTCAGCACGTGATGCTCCCCTGGGTGTCCTGCCTGAGCCCAGAGCCCACCTTCTTACTAACCAAAATATTTGTGCTCTCATATTTTCTTGAAATAAAATAAAAAGAAAAAGTTAATCTTTTCAAGACCCAGTATCCCAATTGTGTGCTGCTAACTTTGTTCCCAAGGGTAATTCCCTACTAGGACTTCACCCTTCATGATGGAAATTAAACGAGCTAAGTGTGAGAGAGAGATCGAGTGTGTGTGTGTGTCTCTGTGTGTGTGTGTATGTGAGGAAGGGAGAGAGAGAGAGAGAGAGAGAGAGAGAGAGAGAGAGAGAGAGAGGCTGTCTTTAAGCACAGGCAGAGCTAACTAGATTTAACCCTTACTGGTCCTGTGGGCTTGGTAGAAATGAAAGCAAAAACCCATTTTGAGGCAATTTGAAAGAAAAGATTTTTAAAAATGTAGAACAGCAGAGATCACCAAACAAGCATGGGACATCATTAACCAATCCCCCAAGCATGCTCCTTCTTGCTGTTCCAGGGTATGTGAGCTTCATACGATCAGAAATCCCCACGACCCTGTGCTGCCCAGCCCCATGCCAGCCAGTCCTCTCCTCCATGCTGGTGTTTTGCATCCTCACAGTATTATACCTGGGTAAATTTCACTGCTTGGTAAAAGCCTGTGGTCTGTCCCTAAATTCTCCAGTTTTCATTTTATCCTTATTGAAAGGGGCAATAAACTTTAATGTGGAGGATGCAATTATTTGGGGGCCAGGTGTGACTTAACAAGCTTAAAAGCCTCTGAACAAAAGCAAAACCAAAGAGAAGGGTATGTTTTCAAGTGATTAAAAAGCAGTGTTGCTCCCTTCACACCCAGCCTGGCCCCCTCTTGCCCTAGCAAAGCAAGAGAAGGGTGCAAGTCAGAGACCCAGACTTCACTCACCAGGTGAAGGTAGGAAAGTACACTTGTGGCGAAGGTTCCAGTGAACTGCAAGGGCTAGGAGGGGCAAGGGAGGGCTCAAGTGAAGACACGATGGGATGAAAAACCCACAAAGGAACACAGATTTGCCTCAAATTACACAATAGACATAGATCGTAAAAAATGAAATAGAAATCGTTTTAATAGATGGATTCACCGTCAGCATCTCAGCTCTTGTTCCTAGAGTGAAACCTTTTGCAATTCGAAGGAGGAAAAACAGCTGCTATTTATCTTTCAGGCTACTTTGTGTTGCTAGGTATGATATAGAATCTTTATAAAGTAAAAGACATCAAAATTAAAAAAAATTTCTGAATTTTTTGAAATGTAGAATTCCAGCTGGAAATGTAGCTGCAAGGTCCACGGACTAAAATAAAGTAAGAGAGAGAAAGAGAAGGAAGAAGAAAGAAGAGGAAGGGCAAAGAAAGAGAGGGATAATACCCCTTGGGTTCAACACACCTAATTCGATGAATTGAGGTGTCCACACACCGTAGTACAGGGACTGAGATGAGCAGAGGCTGTGCAGGGAGATGAACTGCCACTGGAGAACCAAAGGGAGAGGGTGTTGTCGCATCTAGGCAAGGAGGGAAAAGGACGTGAGATCAGGAAAAGTTCGGGAAAGTCAGAGACCTTAGCCAAATGTTTAAAATTGCTCTGGGCTGGCCAGGAGACAGTGTGTGTGAAAAGGAAGGTAGTAAAGGTGGATTAGAGATACACAGGGGCCCCTTGTTCTCTAGCAGGGAAGATTCCAGAATAAACTGTGCCCTTGCTACCTTGGAATTTCACAGGCCATATGGGATTCTTAAAGCCACAGCACCCTTTCCTAGTAGACGAGGGTCAAGTCCACTTCCAGCTGTAAGATATATCCAAGTCCTCTCAGCCTCAGGGAGAATTAATTCCATTGACAGAAGGCAGAAGAGACAGAAAAGTTATCAAACAGATGCAAGAACTGACAGCAGAATAGGAAAACTCTCAAGTCATTTATTCCTAATGAAATAAAGTTAATTTCAAATTTGTAGAGTTTGAAAAATGTGTTTTGCTTGTTTGTTTAAAAGGGAAGTTCAGAGAGACTGGTACTTTCTCAGTTTATTTTAAGAAAGCTGCCTTAATAATTCTGTTATTCGGGGTTACTCATTCAGCCCAAGGGTATCATAAGGGCCCCCTTGGTGGACAGCGCCCAGGAACCCCTCAGGTGTGCAAAGCCCAGCCCCACCCAATGGGAGGTGACAATGTGATTGCACACGGAGCCTCACACCGAGTATGGTCAGGCCACGGCAGTAACCAGCACCAATTCTTAAGGGCCAGACAGTGTGGCAAGAACTTCCTCATCTTATCTCAAATAATTCTACAAAAATCCATGGAGGTAGATGAGATTCCGCCTGTTTACAAAGAGGAAACTGAGGCCCAGTGAGGTTAAATCCCTCGCCTGAGGCCACACAGCTAGGTAAGTGGCTGAGTGCGGCCAGGCTCTGAGCTGGATGGGCAGGTGGGCTCAGCTCCTCCCACCTGCTCCCGCGGGGGCTCCGGGTGGCGCTGGTCAGTCACACAAGCAACCTTGTAAAGAAAAACCACACTGTACAAGGCGCGTAAAGGAAACTCGTTTTTCTATCTTTAGGTCATTCTGTGCCTCCATCTGCAGGGACGGAACTCGGTTTCATTAAACATGATATTTTTGTCAGTTCTCTTATGTTTTTTTTTGTTTTGTTTTCTCTTGCCTTCAATTAAAGGATTTTTCCCCCTCCCAGAAATTCTTTGGGGATTTGAAACCCACTTCAAGGAAGGAAAAAAAAAAGGAAATCCATCTTACAGTATTAGTCACTGAGGTGGGTGTGAAGACAACGGGCTATAAACTGAAATTAGCTCCATCTCTAAGAGCAGAGAACAATCTCGAACAAACTGCTTTGAATTTTAAGAACTAGGAATAATGCTCGCAAACTGGTTTCCTTTTCTTAAAACGCAATAATAATAATTTTTTAAAAACCTCCAAATTAAGTCCCAATGGTTACAACCAAATAAAGAACATTGGCTGGGATTTCAAGCAAAAGCCAAGATGCTCCAACAGAGAAAAACACTTAGTTGTGAAAAAATAAAAATATGAGCTGGAAATAAAAATTAAAATCACAGGAAAGTAATTTGGTGTGCACCAGAAGTCTTGCATTCTCCCAGCAAAAAAAAAAAAAAACCAGCAGCAGGGAGGGGAGGGGGGGCCAGGCTGTGTGGGGTCTGACTGAGTGTTCCCACTTTGAAATCAAAGAAATGGGTGCGAGTGGGGTGCCTGCCCTCTCTATACGACTGTCCCTCTTTTGGGCAGAGTTGTGATAAAATAATCTCCCTCTTATCACTGCCTTTGATCTCACAATCCCCTTTTCCCACGCTGTTAAGCTATCCCATGTCTCAGCAATTCAACTTTGCATGCTTGAACTTTTTTTTTTTGTTTTTGTGGCCCACACCTGCCCACACATCAGTGGCTCTGCTTTGCTTTATGCCGAGTCCATCTTGCAATGTTTTCATTAGACGGCAGCCAGGGCAGAGGCCAGCTGCCACCCCCACACCGGGAGCTCGAGCCAGCGTCCCTCCTCCACCACCGGGCTGGAGAGGGGTCACAGAAGCAAGAGGCTCCCAAGGGCTCCAGGCCTCCCTGAGAGGCGAGGTGCTGACCCAAGGGAGGGGAAAGTTCACACTTGCTTAGCAGTTCTCAGAAACACCGCTTTCTGTGTGTCATTCCTGAGCAAATGGTACTGACAGGCTCTTGCTGGGGAGCTTGGCTCAAGAAGAGACCGCCTACCTGTCTCTTGTGTTTAGCAACCATTTCCACAGGGTTTGCACCACTGTCCCCCACCCCCACCTTCTGGGTCCCTTCTAAGACACCTAAACAGAGAGTCTAAGAGGCAGGGGCCAGGGTTGGAAATTAGCCAGCAGTTCCTCACCAGGCCCCTAAGGGGAAGAGAGCAGGATTCTGAAATCCAGGTTCAAATCAGCCTCAGTGGGCCTCCTTAACTTCCTTGAGCTTCAGTTTTCTCATTTCTAAAATGAAGATCACAGTATCTCCCTCTCATGTCTTTTGTGCCAGTCTTGAATTAGAGAATAACAGTAACTACAACTTTCTCAGCAGACCCTGTGTGCTGAGCCTGCACATGCAGTGTCTCATGAAGTCCTCACAGCACAGCCTGGCACACAATGCACAAGAGGCACACAAGAAAATGCTGGTTGCATTTTGAAAAAAGAAAACTTATCCAAAGACACAAAGTAAGTTGCAGAGCTTAGAGTACAAACCATGTCTGTATTAGTAGTGTTTGTGCTTTAACCACTATGCTAGTCTACTACCTGGAGACAATATTGCCAGATTTGGGGGGGAAGGGGGAACAGGACACCTTACTACATTAGAATTTCAGATAAACAACTTTTTTTTCCTAGTCTAAGTATGTCCCATGCAATATTTGGGACATACGTATATCAAAAAAAAATTATTTGTTGTTTATCTGAAATTCAAATTCAGTTGAGTGTCCTGTATTTTATCTTGATCTCTTACTTGGAGATCAACTTTATGATTGTGCTTTGAAAAATAGTGAAGTGCTCATTTACATGAGGAATCTAAAGTAGTGGAGCACATAGAACCAGAGAAAAGAATGGTGATTACCAAGGGCTGAGGGGACAAGGAATCAGGGAGGTGTTGATCAAAAGGTACATAGTGTCAGTTATGCAAGATGAATAAGTTCTAGAGATCTACTGTGCAACATAATGAATTAGTTAACAATACTATACTGTACACTTAAAAATGTGTTAAGAAGATACATTGTATATTAAATGTTATCACAAAAAAAGAAGGGAGGAAACATTTAGAGACAACAGTTAAGTTTATGGCATTGTTTGTGGCGGTTTCATGGGTGTATACTGGTCTTCAAACTCATCAAGACATATCGTCAGCCTGCTGCATCCACAAGTCCCCCATCCGGGTTCAATCAACTACTAATTGAAAATATTTGAAAAAAAATACAACAACAAAGTATTAAAAATTAAAAACAACACAGCATAACAACTATTTATATAACATTTATATTGTATTGGGTGTTACAAGGAATCTAGAAATGACTTAAAGTATACAAGAAGATGTGTGTAGATTATATGCAAATACTACACCATTTTATATCAGGGACTAGAGACCATCTGTGGATTTTGGTATCCAAAATTGGGGATCCTGGAACCAAACCCCAGAGGATACCAGGGGACAACTGCATACTTTAAATATGTATAGTTTTATTGTATGTCAATCATACCTCAATAAAAAAGTTATTAAGAAAATAAGAAAATGAAAATGGTGGAGTGCTACACTAAGTGAAGATCATTTGATTTAGTCCTGCCCCAGTCGACCCGGTGATGGGCAGGAGTATCTAGCCCCAGTAGCTTTCATGGCCCGTGTAGAGATCAGATAGGCTCTAAGCATACAAAACACTAGGATAAAGTTAATTGGGGAGAGGAAATGTGTGTCCCCTCCCCACCACTACATACACCCCCCTTCCCAGTGACCGGTGGGGATTTTTGCTGGGACTTCTTCTCTTTCCTCCACCACTTTAATACCTACATGGCAAAGTCACCCCACTGGCTGCGTTTCTGGCCACTGCATGCCAGTCTAGTGCTAGATCCTGAGGAATTTTCACATGGAGATATGGGGCCTGCCCTAAGGCTTCACTTTATAATCAAAGAGGCAGTGTACAATGAAGTGTAGGAGCAAAGGGAGACAGTCCCCTCTTACTGGCACCTCTTCCTCATCAGGCACTGTGCTAGGTGCATCCCTAGAGATGCTCCTGGAGAAGGCTCCCAGCACCTGGCCCAGGATGACCAGCCTGCAACTGTGAGAGCAGCTGAAACCACCGGGAGCTCCTACCCTGCTGTCAGAGGTGCCAAGCCAGGCCCTGGCTTCTTATCTGATGGATAATTAAAATTACCACTTTGAGTGTATTGGGGTAAGGGGCCCTGCCCTCTTTCCCCTCTCACTTCCTCATACATATTGCCTTAAGGCTGATGGAGACATTCATGCCTCAGTCCAGGTTGGACTGGGTCCCAGGACATGACCCCCCTTAGAACACACTGTATGGCCAGGACAATAGCATAAAATGGCTCTATTATCCCTCTTGTGTGGACAGAAGGAGAAAGACGGTGTCTGAGTTCCCTTTCCCTAATAAAGGAAACAGTCGGCCACAACCTCCCAGACCACTTGCACCCAGACTTTCACTTCCATCCTGCTAATGGCTTCCCTGCCCAGAGACAAATGCCCTGCATTTGCCCTGCTTAATAGAGATATCTCTTCTCATTTTCTCCACAATTCCAGTTGATAATAGTAATCAACCTTCTCTCACTATGGAAGAGATCTTCTAAAATAATGTAATCCCCCACCTTCATAAGCAGCTGAAGGACAGGATTCAAGGAGGGTTTCCCATGGTCTGAGAAAAACAGAATAGAATGTAACAAGGACAAAGGAGCCAGACTATTTCCAACTTCCCACATGGCTTTTTCCAACTCAGCCCCTGGGTACACTGCAAGCATTATACGTATGCACTTGATTGCATCAACACAGCCTTCCTAAGAATGGCTTTGGCTGTCCAATTCCAAGAAATTTCTCTCCCCTGTCCTGTTTCTCAACCTGTCCTTTTCCAGGTTCTTGCTAAAATGACCTTGATTTATCTCTCACTTAGAGAATGCACTGGAACTATTTATAAGATGAGTTGAAGTCAAGGGACAGGAAGGATGCCCTCCTCAGATGTTGCTTGTTTTGAATCAGGCTTTGGAACCATCCAGTTTCATGGTCTAGGAAATATGATTTGCCACCTTGGATAACTGAATCCATGAAAAGAGTGAACAAGATCCCATTGGACTAGCATGTCCTTCTTCTATTACCCTTTCTTCATTTTCTGGAAAATATCATTAATTGACTCCATACTAAACGTTGTATCTGCTTTTAATCCCAAAGTCTTCAGAGTTTTATAAAGAATCCTCAATATAACGTTTTTGTTCTTTCAAGACTTCATTTCACATTTGTAACTTGTGATTAAAAGGATTATTGTTGCTTGTGGGTGTCTGTTTGGTTTTTTTGTTTGTTGCTTCTTTGTTACTATCCTTAAAGGATTCTAGGATTCTACCTTTGGTTCCAATATCTGATATCTGACCTCTTTCTTAGCTTGTTGCCTCTCATACTTCCTTTTCATCGCCTTCCATAGTCCATGTTGCCTCAGATCGCTCTGAAATTCCTGCCTGGATCCATATTACTTCTCCAATCCCCATCACTGTGCCTAAATTAAGAGGTTAGTAACATTGTTTCTCTCAAAATAAGACACATTCAACCAATTCAATTCCCCTTCACCATTTTCACAGTGAAACTCAACTGAAAAAATAAAGGATTTTTGGAATTCTTTCAGTCTTGAGCCCATGCCAATCACGTCTGTGCTCTTTACAAATGGATGGCTGGTCGTGCCTCACAGTGACTTCCCCTTTCAAATCCTGCTCCCCAAAACATTTTCTCCCTGTCAGCTCACCACTGACTCTCTGCAAATCATCCTGTGATCCCATAGAGAAAGGACATGATACACAAATAAATTTTAGTGTCCTATGCTTGGGGGTGAGGACTGAAAATAGATTGGTAGTCAGAAAAAAATGATGTGTGTATAGCACAAATATATTATATGGTTATATGTGTGTGTATATATATGACACTACATATATGATGCATATGTCAACCGCCTTAAATCCAATGTGATAATTTGCAAAGTAAAACACGACTTCTGCTCAAACATCCCCAGATCTTTAAAATGAAACAAGTGTCTCATGGATGATAAAGCTATCCAAAACTCCAATTATCCTTTACCCATCTGTATACACTCCCTTCCTGTTTAGTGCTCAGTAATCATCACATGAGATATTATGACCAAGGCTAACATTTATGAAGGGTAACTGTGTGCTGTGATTCTGCTGAGCAGTCCATGTGCCTTAACTTTTAATTCTCAGCAAAACCCCATGAGGTAGATGTTCTTCATCATCCCTGTTTTATAGATGAGGAAACCAAGACTTAAAGAGGCTTGGTAACTCGCCCAAGTTCCCATAATTTGACAGTGATAGAGCGAGGTTTGGAACTGAAGCCCATCCAAGTCCAGAGCCACCGTGGTAACTGCAGCAGTTCCGAAAGGCTCCATGGAGGGTTTGTGTGTTAAACCTGTGCACGGGTCAGGACTTTACACCCAACTGCTCATCTAGAGACTAATCAGTCAGCATTTCGGTTACAGGGCAAAGTTTGCTCCCCATCTTCTGTGGAATATGAAGATGATTAACTGCTTACACAAGAATTGATCTAACCGCTGTTTTATGAAAAATGCAGGATTTTCATATCTTTAGAAGAACTTCTGGAAGAAATTTGAATTAGAGAACAAAGTAATTGCTCTCTTTCCTAGCGTTTTTAGCTACTGATTAATCTAGAGTCCTAGGTATTGGGAAGAATTAAGGAAATCAATAACAATATTAACCCTTATGAAAAAGTTTGGTATAAGAAGGAATTCTAGCTCAGGATCTTCCATGGCAAATAGTCGAAGGTTAGAGTTCATGGTTGCCAGCTGTATTGGCAGGGGCGAATGCTCTTGCTACCATGACCTTTAACATTTCCTCAGAACCCTAACTCTCTTCTGGTGCAAGGGTGGTGGTAATCCCCTCCTGTAACAATCCTTAGACCCAGAGGGGAGAGGAAACAGTAGGGTCAGCTACCACCGCCAGGCAACAATATCGGGTATGAATGGCACCCTCTCCCCTCCCCCTCCCAGCCAGGCAGATCGTCCACCCCCAGCTTTGTACTCTTCAGAAGAACGCCCCTTGTCTCTCAGGCCACAGTTGGTCATGAGGATTAACCCCTCCCACCCCCTCGCCTCCCCAAGCCAGCACCCCCCTTCCAGCAGCCCTTTGGGCAGACATGACTGACAAGAGTACCACAGGCAATGATGTCACAAAGAGAGGGGGCAATGTGCCCTGTTAGACCATCTTTCACTCCAGTGGACTCGCCTTCACAGACAAATTGATTTGCAAAGGTTCAGGCTGCCAGCCCGGCCTGCTTTGCATACAGAACGCTCCCTGGTGACACAATAAAAAGTGGCCAGGCTAACAGAGGAGCACAGCGGGGTCTGGCCGGTTCAAAGTCCAAACTCCACACCCCCTCACCTCAGTCTGGTTTGAAAGGTCACTGTGTGTCTGGGAAAATAGTCGCAGGATACAATCCTTTATTAAAGGTCACTATTTTTCAGCGGCACTTAACACACACTTACACACAAATTGAGACTGGAGAGGGGGGAAAATACTGGGGGCTGCATCGCATTGTATATTGTGCTTGCAAGATTTATGTCTTGTGGTCACCAGCAATAAACACACATGGCTTCAGTATTAAAGTTCACATTAATCCACTGATTCCCAACCCCCACCCCCAGAAATCTGCCTCTTCCTTGCCAGGCAAACAGGGACAAATGGAGACTTCTGCTGATCGCTTTTGTTCCTTCCCTATCTTTTCCTTCCCTTGTTGCAAGTTGGTTTTGTTTTGTTTTTTGATTTCTTAGTGTCGGTTGTGGTGGTGATGCGCTGCCACAGAACTTGACTC